>JACEHZ010000366.1:425000-650250 GCA_017893485.1 Hemerocallis citrina
ACAGCTTTCAGATAATAGTTTTCAGCTAAAAATATAACCGAACAGCTTTTAAACACTCTTTTTCAGAAAAACAGCTTTCAGAATACAGTTTTCAGCTAGAAATATAACCGAACAGCTTTTAAACACTCTTTTTCAGAAAAACAGCTTTCAGATAATAGTTTTCAGCTAAAAATATAACCGAACAGCTTTTAAACACTCTTTTCAGAAAAACAGCTTTCAGATAACAATTTTCAGCTAGAAATATAACCGAACAGCTTTTAAACACTCTTTTTCAGAAAAACAGCTTTCAGATAATAATTTTCAGCTAAAAATATAACCGAACAGCTTTTAAACACTCTTTTTCAGAAAAACAGCTTTCAGAATACAGTTTTCAGCTAGAAATATAACCGAACAGCTTTTAAACACTCTTTTTCAGAAAAACAGCTTTCAGATAATAGTTTTCAGCTAAAAATATAACCGAACAGCTTTTAAACACTCTTTTTCAGAAAAACAGCTTTCAGATAACAATTTTCAGCTAGAAATATAACCGAACAGCTTTTAAACACTCTTTTTCAGAAAAACAGCTTTCAGATAATAGTTTTCAGCTAAAAATATAACCGAACAGCTTTTAAACACTCTTTTTCAGAAAAAACAGCTTTTAGATAACAGTTTTCAGCTAGAAATATAACCGAACAGCTTTTAAACTCTCTTTTTCAGAAAAACAGCTTTCAGATAACTGTTTTCAGCTAGAAATATAACCGAACAGCTTTTAAACACTCATTTTCAGAAAAACAGCTTTCAGAATACAGTTTTCAGCTAGAAATATAACCGAACAGCTTCTAAACTCTCTTTTTCAGATAAACAGCTTTCAGAATATCAATATTCAGAATACAATATAAACAAACAGCTTTTAAACTCATATTCAGAATAACTCTATTCAGAATACTCTATTCAGAATACTCTATTCAAAATATCAAAACAAACGCACCCGAAGAGTTTTTTTGATGTAAGCGGATAGAGTCATAAGACTCCAGTCAGATCAAAAAAATATATTAATAAAAACGACTGTACAGCTATAAAGAGGAGGGTTTTACAATATGTAAAAACCAGGGCCAGCAAACGCAAGAACAAAACTAAACAAAAGAAAAATTACAAAGCTAAACATAGAGCAGCACGCAGGCATTCGAGAGGCAAAACTGAAACCGCGCCGGCGGAAGAGGACGCAACCGACAGCGAGAAGGACTGCAGACCGATGAAGGCAGCTCACAGAGAAACAGTTGCAATCTCCCCTAACGGTAACGGAGAGCGAGCAGGACACGGTCGGCCGCCTGGCAACAATCAAAGCCCCACCATGGAAACCGATGCACGAGGCTGTGGCGCTACGAGCAACCTGGCACGATCAGGCGGCCAATTTAACAGAAAGACACCCGCATCATCACCCCGGCCACTACCCAAGGCTCAGGACCCTGAAGCAGAGGACACCGGAATCCGCCCAACCAATCACGCAGTCGACACACAGGCGCAGGCAAAAAAAGAAGAGACGCACAATGGCACTAAGCCAAAAATAGGAGCGCACGCTTCTGGGGCACCAATAGAGGGCCGACGACAATCAAGTAATGTCGCCAAAGGCAAAGCAACAAACCAAACACACAAGCGACTGACAGCCGCAGCAATTAGTGCCCCAGCAAACGAACGAAACAGAAGGGAGAAAAGAGCCCCCCCCCCCCCCCTAACATACAGAAACGTTCCGTACAACACCAAACCACAACATAAACAGTCGAAGGCCTGACCAAAATAAGAGAAAGTACAGAACAAGCCCTTAGGCTGAAGACCACAAAAAAACAGCATTACAAGCTGAGTCTCTCTCAAAGCGAAAGAAAATAGATCATAAACAACAAAGAGTCCCCAAAAGACAAGAAACCCCAAAATAAAAACGCCCAGCCACCTGTGCAAAAGCAAGAGAAACATTAAATAGACAGTATCAAAAGAGAGCCAGGATCAGCATAAAGGAGGCGAGATAGTCTGCGAGATTAACCCTGCGAAGTAAACCAAATAATAAATTATTAGAAAAAGGAAATCATAAAGCATCGAGTCTGGTAAGACAAAGCAAAGATGCATCTAAACGATGACAATAAAAAGAAACTCTTTCTTCGACCTTAACATTCGATGACCAAAATTTAAAAAGAAAAAGGAATTCTTCTATCAGGGAAAAAATAGAGGAAGCTTTATGCGAAAAGTGCCTACGGTTTCTTTCCAACCAGACGATCCAAATGATGATATGAACCGATAGGTTCCATCCTTTGCGAAACCTCGGGTGGGAGGATGGGGTCATCCAACAAGAGATCCAATTGGAGGGTAAGGTTGGGTTTTCCCAAGCCAGTGCCACCAATTTCCAAAGGGGAGCAATGAAAGAGCAGCCCACAAACAGGTGATGAAAGTTGAAGAGTTAGGTAGTGTTATTTTTCTCCTCTTATAAGCGATTTCCCTCTTGTAAGAGGTGGTCCACCTCTTACAAGAATTTTTTTAGCGCTCTTTTTTACCTCTTATAAGCAATTTTTCCTAAAATCGCTTATAAGTAGCCTCTTTCAAATTCTTATAAGGCTTATATCACTTAAAAAGTCCATATTATCCCAAAGTCTATATTACAATTGTTACTAATTTCAATCTTAAATTTCCGCATTCGCTTGCACAGAGTAAGACCTCAATGAATTTTGTTTGTTAAAATTATTAGTGCTTGCAACATTTACCGATAGGAAGTCAGGAATAATAATTCTGTAGAGAAAATGTATCAGAAGATATATATAGTGAAATCATTGGACTGTGGATGGATAAATTATGTCTTTAAAAAACAAAGTCTTTAGTGACAACACTTACCGATCATTTTGTTTAGCTGCCTCCATCTTTAGTGACAGATGCATATTCTTAAGCCACTTCGCTACTTGTAAATTTCCTTTTATTTTTTTAAAGTTTTGTTTTCCTGTGTTTCTACTTCTCTATCTCGGTTCCGAAATTATAATTGATGATTTACACTGATCAATTGTGAATTTAACTTGTCATTAAACTAGTTTATATATTAGTAATTTGAACTTATCTTTTCTTGTCCTTCATCTCGCTATTTTTATACTTTGGGGTAATATAGGCTCTTGTAAGAGGTGAAAAAAGAACAGAAATATCTTATAAGAGGTTTTTATAAGAGGTTATTTTTATATAAAAAGAACATCTCAAAAAGAGGCTCTTGCAAAAGGCTCTTACTGTAAATCTCTTAACCTCTTATAAGAGGCAAAAAAAAAGTACCTAACTCCACTTACAATAACTACTAATCTACACGTGCAATGCACATCTTAATAAATATATATCTCTAAGAGCATCCACTATCGTTCGTGCTATATTTTAGGTATTTGGCATTTGGCTTTTAGAAATGAATGAGTTGTGCCACTATAAATTTTTTTTTTAAGAAAAGGACGAAAAAGGTTAATGGGAAAAAAATAACCCTCTCTTAAAAATGCCTCTTTCCCATTTAAAAAATGACAGAAAAAAATAGAAAAGAGTGGGACGGAAGAAGATCTTCCGTCCCTTCATTTTATTTTATTTTATTTTATTTATTTAAATGAAGACGAAAGATATTCTTTCGCCTTTCAAATTTCGACCGTTCAACGCTACAGACGGAAGATCTTCTTTCGTCTATCTGAATTTTTTATTCGAAACAATTCCAAATTTTTAACAGACGGAAGGTCATCTTCCATCTTCTATATTTTGCATTTGCTATTTTACTCTGCTATATATGGCAGAGTATCGTTCACGTCTCGGCTATAAAATAGGTTTTTAGCCAGCGATAGTGGCGGATTTTTTCTCAAATTTTTCATTTTTTAGGTTTATAGCAGAAGATAGTGGATGCTCTAATCTCTAATCTCTAATCTCTAATCTCTAATATCTAATATTATAATGGGAGAAGGCCTTAGTGTTATTTGTCAATCTACCAACACGTGTGATGCACATACATAACTAATATGAAGGAGGTTTCAGGTTCGAGTCCTCACCACATAAGAGTTTTTATTTAATTTTTTATATTAAGACGTGCATTGTCCATGCATAACTAATATAAAAGATGTCTCAGATTTGAGGTCAGACTACGTCAAAATTTTCACTTTAAAAAATATATATATTTATTTAGACTAGTATTTTTAATGTAAAAATTTCGACAGACATCAAACAAAAGACCTTCTTTATATTAGTTACGCACGTGCGTTGCACATGTACGTGCATTGCACATGTTTGTTTGGTTACAATGCATGTGTTTGTTTGGTTACTGTAACACCCCACAATTTATTTTAAATTAAAATGCATTTTTTTTTATTTTTGCACGTATGATGTACGTGCAAATTTTTATTCTCATTTGTTATTCTTATTTACAAATTTTTAGCATGCATAAGTTTTAATTAGCCTTTTTTTGATCCATGGACCTATAGACTAAAATCTAGCCCATTAGGAGGAGAGCCCACTAGATAATTAAATTAATTAATTAAAAATGAGCCCATGAAGCAAGCCCACTATTAAAACACAAAATTAAGTTAAACATACACTAATATATGACAAGTTACAAACTTTAGTACACATTTAGAGTTATAGAAATGTGTTCATATTTGTTTATGCATGTGTGCAGATATACACCAATGAACTTGGACCGGTTTGTGGGCAAGAGGGGTGGCCGGTTTTGGAGAGGGGAGGAGAAGAGTTTGGAGGTTAAGTTTGTGGAGAGTGGGGAGGTGGAGAGTTGTAGGTTTTAGGAGTTTAAAACTTGAAAAGTTGTAAGAATTTATTTGGAGAGTTATTAGGTATAAAATTATGCATAATGGACCCTCACAAAATCCTATAAATAGAGCCCTATTTCTCATTCCCTTTTGCACCAAAAACATTCTCAAAAAAAAAAAAAAAAAGAAAAGAAAAGAAAGAGAGTAAGAGAGTTCCATTTTGCTTGGAGAGAATTCTTGCTAGGAGAAGGAGCCATTGCTAGGAGGAGAAGCCTTGCTAGGAGCTAGGAGTTATCTTGGATCTAGAAGTAGTGTTCCATCATTCCCTTCATTTGTTCAAACTTCACATAAGGTGGGTGATTCCATTATTTTCTAATGTAGGATATGCATGCTAAGAATGAGCAATATAAGAAGAATTTTGATATGAATAGATAAAATTCATGTTAGTCTAAGATGATATGTCGTTGTTGTGATTAAGTAGAAAAAGAAAAGATACCATGCTAATTAAAGAGAAAAAATTATTTGATGTTATGAACCATGTTAGTATGTTTGCAAAACATTGTGTTTATGATATTGTTGACATATAAGAGGAATTTTGATGTGAAAATTATTAATGAAGTTCATGCTAGTATAATAGAATATGAAAGTAGTTTTGTTATGATAAATACCATGATAATTAAAGAAAAGAATTCTTTTATGTATACACCATGCTAGTAAGTTGCAATATTTTGTGCTTATAATATTGTTGACCACATTATGTTTGATAATTAAGAAAGAAGAAAGAAAGAAATTTTGTTAGTATTTGTAATGTATCGACATATGTATGTTCTAATTTAAAAGAATGTAAACTATTGCATGAAAGAGTATTCTTGTTCAAGTGAATACACTAATATTTGTTATAAAGTGTAATTTGTGTCAAAGTGAGAATATAACCAATTGTCACGGACGCTAGTTTCTTTTCTTTTGTAAGTTTTAGTTTCTTAAAGAAAAATATAAGTTTATGTGAAAAATGAGAAAGAGAACTATCTAAATGAGTGAAAATAGTGTTTTTAATGAATTTTGAAAATTTGTTGTTTACTATTTTTAAATTCTAATATCAAGAAAAAGTTTGTTTCAAAATGGTTAGAAAGATTTGATTCTTTGAATAAACAAGTTTCATGAAAAAAGAAATACTTTCTGAATAATTGAACAAAAATATATTAGTACAATTTCTGAACAGAATTCACACTTAGACTTACTGGTTAGCCAGTGTAACACAGAACTTTGTTTGTAAAAGATCTTGGGTTCGAAACTTGTTAGTCACACTTATTTTTAAACCTTTTTTTAATTAATCCCTAAAGTAAGATTTCGGCATATGAGCCTTTTGATGTATGAAGTTGACGTAAAGTCCAAATGGACCAAATGGTTAGTGGGTTTCGGTCTGGGCGCTAGCTTGACCTGTTAGCTGGTCCTGGGTTCGAAACCCAGGCCTCTTACTTTGGTTTTTTTTTTTTTTTTCATGGATTGGTCTTTAAATATATAATGGAAACTCTAGTATTAATATAAAATGAAATGAGAATACTGAGAGATAGTTTCTTGTATATTTTTAAAGTGTAAAAAGAAATAAAAATTTTGAGAATATAATCATGTGGTGGAAAGTAATATTTTTGTAAATTGATCTTCTAATAATAATTACACTTGTATCATGTTTAAGAAATATTTTGTGAATTGAAACATTGTGATAACTTAGAATTGTCATAGCATTTCATGTAGTGGAATTTGTGTACTCGAAAGTAATGTTTGTTGAAAAGAATATGAATAAACAATTAGATCATGAATGGTGTCGAGTTTGTGATTTATTTTGTGACAAGTTGAAAGATGAAATCATCTAGGTTTAAGACATGATTCTTAAAGGGTATGTATACCCATGTTTCTTATACATGAAAGTTTATGATTAAGAATTAGTAAGACCTTGGTTACCGGCAATATTGAAAGAAAGATTTTGAGATTTGATTTCGAGATATTGCCTTGGGCCGATCTCGTATTTTTGTGAACAAATCCGGTAAGAGGTAAAACTGATTCTAGGATTGATAACACATTCATGTCTTGAACTAAAATAAATAGGCACTTAAGTGAAGATGTAGTAAACCTAGGAAAACGTAGGTGGGTTGTCTTTATATTGTCGGTGGTGGATCTCCGTGGCTATAGACCCAGTCGGCGGGACCGAGGTTGCTCTGTGGGAGACGAATATTTTTTATATAGTTAAATCCGGGACTTGGCGAAGTCGGGCGGATAGTTTACCGTCTCCAATGTATATACGTATACCGGGGCTAGGGGGCACTTACGGGATGATTCGCACGATGAGGGAACCGTTATAATAGTCGTCGGGCTGGGACCCATATTCGTGGAATGATCTAAACATTGTTTTATTACCGGGTAGTTTCATGGCGAGGGATTGAGCCCTTTATTGTGGAGTACGTAGGCGCTTGCCCTCGGACCTATGAAATATGTGATGCATAGAATCCGAACAAGTGTGCATTAGTGTCATCCTAATATAAAGATGTGTGCATTAGGCATTAAGGCATGACATACACTTGCATGTTTAGCATAGTCACAATTTAACACTTTATTTGTTCATTCAATCTCTTGTGATTTTTGTTAAAATAATGAGATCGTTATATGTACGGCATAGAAAGGATAGCTGAGTATAACACTTTCGTCAGTTGTCAGTGACTGGGGTGCCCGCAGGTTGATATGCAGGTAATGGACTATTCATGAAGGAATAAAGCTATTATGATGCAACCAATATTTTATTTGATAAAGTTGTACAAGTTATATTGTTTTCAATATTGTAATCTTTTTACTCTTCCGCTGTGTAAACAAAGTGTAATGTAACTTTGATGTTTTTAAAAAGTTTTAATTTCCTTGTAAAATTGTACGAAGTGAAGTAAAGATCCTGTGAAACCTCGAATTCAGTCTTATTTGGAATTCGGGGCGTTACAGTTACACAACTCCAACTCTCCCATCATACTATTAATTACTTAATTAATAATTAATAATACTAGTAATTTATACGTGTGGTGCACGCCTTTATAAAAAAAAAATTTTAAAAAATTCCGACGTTATCTGGCATCGAACCTAAGAGTCTTTTTATATTAGTTATGCATGTGCATTGCACATGTTTATTGAGTTACAATGCACGTGTTTGTTTGGTGCCAAACTCTCCCATTAAAATAGTAGAGATAATTACTTAATTTATAATTAATAATACTAGTAATTTATAGGTTCGATGCACGTCTTTATAAATATATATATATATATATATATTTTAAAAAATTTCGTTGTTCTCTGCCATCGAACCTAAGAGTCTTTTATATTAGTTATGCATGTGCATTGCACGTATTTATTGAGTTATACAATGCACGTGTTTGTTTGATGACAAACTCTCCCATTAAAATAGTAGAGATTATTATTAAAATATTACAATTATATTATATTATAATAATAATAATATTATCTACTATATTAATGGGAGAGTTGGGGTTGTAAACAAATAAACAATTTTTTATTATTTCTTAGTGTGTGTGTCAACACGTGCAGCGCACGTGTTGGTAGATTTTTTTTTGTCATTTTCATTCCCCCTCCCCATTTTCCCCACGTGCAACGCACGTGTATAATACGTAGATTTTTTTTCCTTTTCATTCCCTCTCCCTATTTTCCCCACGTGCAACGCACGTGTATAATACATATTTTTAAAAAATACATCGCACGTGCATTATACTAGTTATTATTAGTGTTAGAGATTAGAGATATTTTGATGAAGTTGACTTTTAAAAGTCATCATTTTCCTTACTCATCTGAACGCATGCAAAGCGTGAAAATAGAGTTACATCTAATCTAATATCTAATACTCCCTCCGTTTCACTTTAAGTGATATTTAGAAGTTTTGCACACAGATTAAGGAAGAGTGAGATAAACATTTTTTTCCCTCTATACCCTTATTAATAAGTTTCTATGATTTAATTACTAGTAATTCTTTTTTCAATATAGATTCTGATTTCAAGAAATGTAATTAATGTTTTCAGACCCAGATATGAGTATCTAGTGAGTATATTACGACACTGCAGAATACTCCCTAAGTATCAAACCCATTATTGAATAGACTCAGGGAGTATGTTGTTTGTACATCATTTAAGGAGGGAGTATATTACGACACTGAGTATATGCAGTCAGTGGAGGCATCTACAGGAGGGAGTGTAAGCAAGAGCACATCATTTAATGACACCCCCACTGAGTACATCATTTACAAAAAAAAAAAAAAAAAATTCCCACCAATTCAAATCCAAAGGTTAGAATATATTCACTTGAATTTGATGCTCATTTGTCATACGCATTGTAGTCTGGATTATGTTCTCCGAATTTTGTCTGGATTTTGTAAGTAATGCAATGATCAACTCGCAAAAGGCAATGTTAAAGAGTAGTCTGTCAAGAGAGACATGCACAATTTGTTATGGAATATATTATGGTAGCATTTGATCTGTAATGATGTATCTACTGCTGCTGATCTCCTTCTCTATACTATCTCATCCACACTAATTTAAGAGCATGTTCAGATTGAATTTTGTTAATGATCTTTTCTGGGAGTAGAAGATTTAAATAAGGGTGAGTTGGCATTAAATTTTTGGAGAAAATAAAATCTAGAAACTTGAAACTACAATTTTCTAAGAATATTTGATAGGATTAAGATGAGTAATTAAGATAAAACTTCAACATAAATAAGGGTGTTCTTGGAAAAAAAATGAGAAAAAATTGGATAATATCACTTAAAGTGAAACAAGAAAAAAACCCCTAAATATCACTTAAAGTGAAACGGAGGGAGTATAATCTAATCCCTAATCCCTAATATTATAATGGGAGAAAGTTTTAGTGTCTTTTGTAAATCTATCAATGCATGTGACGCACGTACATAACAAATATGAAAGAGGCTTCAGGTTCGAGTCCCCATTATGTCAAAATTTTTATTTTTTATTTATTTTTATTAAGACGTGCATCGCACGTGTAAATTACTAGTCTAATCTAATCTAATATTATAGTGGGAGAAGTCCTTAGTGTCATTTGTAAATCTATCAACGTGTGCATTGCACGTGCATAACTAAATATGAAGGAGGTCTCAGGTTCGAGTCCTCACTACGTCATATTTTTACTTTAATTTTTTAAAAATATATTAAATGTGCATCACACGTGTAAATTACTATTTATCTATATCTATCTATCTATCCATAATATAATACATAATCTCTAATCTCTAATATTATAATGGGAGAGTTGGGGTTGTCATTTGTCAACATACAAACCTGTGCATTGCACGGGCAACTCCAACTCTCTCATTAATTACAAAAAAAACAAACAAATAAAAAAAATTCCACCTGTCTCTAATCTCTAATCTCTAATATTATAATGGGAGAAGGCCTTAATGTCATTTGTAAATTTGTAAATCTACCAACACGTGCAACACACGTGTATAACTATTATAAAGGAGATCTTAGGTTCAAATCCACACTACATCTAAATTTTTACTTTAAAAAACTATATTTATTAAGACGTGCATCGCACGTGTAAATTACTAGTAACTATTATAATGAAAGAGTTGGAGTTGTAAATCTACCTACTTACGTGCAATGCACGTACAACTCCAATTCTCACATTATAGTCTTCACATTTACTTTTCAAAATATATAATTCTATTTATTAAGATATGCATCGCATGTGTAAATCAGAGTTTTTACTTTAATTTTTTTAAAAATAAACTAATACCGTGCATCGCGTGTATATTACTAATTTTAATTAAAAGTTTTAGTTCATCTTGAATATTGATTAATTAAAGTTGATACTCAAATAAGACATGTAAATAAATTTATGGTGTATCACACTTCAACGCAGTCATAAACATATTCGTGAAGAGCATACGTTCAAAACAAACATTAAATAAAACAAATTAGTCAATGCATGTATAAAAATAAAAATAAACACTAGTTTAAGAGGGGGAAGGGATTTGAATTAGAAAGGAACCAGCCAATAGAGCCATTCCTAGAGCTATAACGCCACTTTGTTTCAGAGAAGAAGATTAAATACATAGCCAAATGTGAAGTCAGCCCTTCCAAGCCTACCTTTGACAAATTTGCTCATTCAAAATTTCATTTTTTTAAAAACTAAAGAGCTTAGTCATAGTCTAATCTTTGAATGTAAGACCAATCTCTATATATCTCAAACTCTGAGCTAAAGTTTACTGGTAAATTTGCTCATTATTTGTTACAATGTACCCCTCCAATTATTATATACTAGTATCATGCACGTGCGAAACACGTGGAGAAAGAAGGAAAAAGACAAAAAAAACCTACCAATACGTGCACGTGCGATGCACGTGGAGGAGGAAGAAAAAAGACCAAAAAAAAAAAAACCACAAACACGTGCGCTGCACGTGTTTGCACACATACAAAAAATTGTTAATTAATTACCAACCCCATCTCTCCCATTATAATAGTTAGTTATAGATATAGAAGCAAGCACCATGTTTATACTTATTAAAGATTATGAGAGATTATAACAATAGAAATTAGGGTTAATATCTACATCTAAGTTGCTTGAGATATTCATCCTAAGTATTAAGATTGGAATACATAGCTACTATCACAAGCCAGCATTTATAGAATAAATACTGGTTTGGATACTGGGTTCTCAGCCCACTCAACCCGCGTTCCAATATCCATACAATTAGTACGTGTTACCCATAGAATAATATTACACATAATATTATTCATATAGTGAGAATATACATATATATCTAACAATCTCCTCCTATATTCTCAATATACAAACATACTGGATTATCTCATCAGTTCAACATGAAGCTGACTGGGTGATAGCAGTCTTAAAATAGAAGAAATACATCACACAATGTACAGTTCATAAGGTAGGGATGGCATTAGGGCCGGGCTGGCCCGGGACCGGCCCGGCCCGGCCCCCCTCCAACCCGGGTCTGGCCCCTAACCGGCCCCCTGCCTCCCGGTTAGGGCCGGTCCCCATTTTCCCAAGAAAAGCCCGGTCAAGCCCGGCCCGCTCGAGGCCCGGGACCGGTTGAACCGGCCCGCCCGGGCTCGGGCCGGGCCGGGCCGACAGTTGGAGAAATTTTTTTTTCCAGAAAATTAAAAAAAAATTAAATTAAAAAACTACCCCCCAACAGATTTATAACGGCTAGTTTTGGGGGGTACTTTAGGAAATCAAAAAAATGACATTTTCTATAAATACTATACCATTTCTTTCATTTCTCTTCACCAATTCACTCAAATATCTCATTCTTTCTACTATTTCTCTAATCAACAACAATTTGGTGATTAACACTCTCACAAGTGATCAAGATCAAATTTTCTACATTTTGAAGGAAGGAAATCAACAACAATCAAGTGATCAACACATCAACATTCAACAACAACAATCAAAACTAATTCTACTCATAGTTCTCAAGTCTCAACTTTCTTACGGTATTTTAGTATAATTTTAATTTGTAGAATTAACATAGCATCCTACTTCATTATTCTCATATAATTTGTGTTTTCTTGATCTTCTTCCACTCATTTTTTTAGATTTTATTTTTAATTTTGGTAAAGTGATAAAAGAAACATACACTACTCACTCACTAGTTCTTGATATTGTTGTTAATTTGTAATTGAGATAAATTGTTGTTTATTTTTAATTATTAGTTGTCATACATTTAGTTGTTGTTTTCTATATAATTTTTACATACACTAGTTTTTCATAGTTAAATGGCCTCTAATCGATCACGCGGTGGTGGTAGGCATAGTAGTCAAGAATCTACTAGTCATCGCATCCCTTCCATTTCTAACCAATATATAGATAGTGAAGAAACATTTATTAATTATGATAGTTTTCCCGATTTGAATGAAACACACTCAAATCCTATAGAAATAGAAGATCATGTAGAACCACAACCATCGGAACAAGGTCATTCTCTAAACTCAAGGAAAACGAGAGGGACTACTTCGGAAGTACACAATTTTTTCAATTTTGTCCCTTCACAAAATGATAAGAGTGTAGGACTTAAAATATGTAAGAAGTGTCAAACCCCATATAAGTTTAAAGTAGGATCGGGCACGAGTACACTTCAACGTCACTTAAACAAATGTCAACCACAATTTTCGAAAGATAACCTCACACAACAAAAAATACATCCTAAAACCGGTCAAGTAGATAGTCATACATATGATCATGATCACGTTCGTAAGTGAATCGCTAAATTAGTAATTAGGGGTGAATTGCTAGGAATGTTGTTAAGGGTGATTGTAAATTAGTTTACAATGAGAGTAAGGATTTTTTGATAGCAACACTAAAATTACTAAACACTAGAGTTTCATTGACATCGGATGGGTGGGTAGGAGTAAAAGGGGTTCCAATGATGTGTGTAACATGTCATTGGATAGATTCAGATTGGTTACTTCAAAAGAGAATGATTTCTTTTGGATATGTTAGGTACCCACATAAGGGTGAAATTATAGCCACACACATTATGGAAGCATGCAATAATTTTTTTATTCATGATAAAGTGTTTGCTATTGGTTTTGATAATGCATCCAATAACACTAAGGCAATTGAGAGTTTAAAAATTACTTTAGATCCTGTGGAACCCGAAATTTTTCATGTTAGGTATGCTTGTCACATTTTAAATCTTTGTGTGCAAGATGCACTAAAATATGGAAATGATAAACTAGAAGCTATGAGAGATTGTGTTCATTATATTACATTGAGTGGTCAAATTTATCAAGCTTTTCATGATTGATGTAAACTTAGGGGCATTGTATGTAGACGTTTTCCTAAAGATGTACGACATCGTTGGAATTCTACCTTTGAATTATTAGGTGTTGTTCTTCATTATCGTTTTAATCTTAGAGATTTTTGTGTCGCAATGGGTATGCAAAATTGTATGTTAGATGATGATTTTTGATTTTTTGCCGATAGTTTATATAAATTTTTACAACCTTTTAACGATGCAACTTTACAATTTTCGAAAACATATACATCTACATCTAGTGGTATTTTACTTGAAATTGTGACTATGATGACAATAATTAAAGATTTGCAAAATGACCCTTTTATTGGAGATATGGTTAATGCGGCATATGTTAAATTTTTGAAATATTTTCAACCAATTCCTATGTTATATTGTGTAGCTAGTGTAATGAATCCTATGGTTAAATTAGAAGGTACAAAAAATTTAATTGAAATTTTCTACACTTATGCCCCACATGATGCAATACTAGATTTTGATCATGTTGCTTTTACTCGTAAATTTGAGAATGTTTTGACTAGGTTATATGATTCTTATGATAGGATTTATTCAACTAACACTATTCAAACACAAACACAAAATGTTGAATCTTCTTTTTCTTCTTCCTCCATATTAGCAAAAGGAAAGAGTCAAACTAGTATTGGTGTTTTAAATCTTATTAAATCAAAAAAGGCAAGAACCAATTCACCTAATGAATTGAATTGGTATAATGCACAAAGTGCAGTTAAAGATGTAGAAGATGTGTTACAATTTTGGAAGACTAATGAAGCAATTTTTAATATTCTTTCTCGTATGGCTAAAGATCTTCTAGCAACACCGGTGTCAACTGTTGCATCGGAAAGTATTTTTTCTCTTAGTGGCAGGATAATGAGCCCGAGCAGGAACCGATTGACAGCCAAAAATTTGGAGATGCTAGTATGCGCCGAAGATTGGATGAAAGCGGAAGAGAGGACCCAAGACTTACTTGAAGCACAAGCTGGAGGTGGATCAACAAGTAGTAATGAATGAACGATTACATTTAGTTAATTTACATTAAAATGTTGTTCAATTAATTGTAATTAATTGGAAAATTTAGAGTGCTGAGATTCTATATTTAGGTTAAGTTAAAGTGCACGACAATAGTCCAATGCCTTCTCTTCAATCTAAGTAGAGCCCATCTCGATCTTTAAATTCAAGTAATTCCCTTGATTTGTAATTTGATGATTTCATCTAAATAGACAAATTTGTATAAATTTTATTCATGTACTTAATTTTATTCAAGAAGTTCAAATTTATTTAATCATGTACTTTATTTATTCATGTACTTCAATTATTTATGAAATTTTATTCTTTGCAATTGTTATGAAATTACAAATCCATATACTTGTTCTTTAACAATACTTAAAAAAAATCCCTATACAAGGGCCAGGCCCGGCCCGGCCCGCCAACTGGCCCGGCCCGGCCCGCGAACCGGCCCGGCCCGCGAACCGGCCCGGCCCGACCCGGCCCGCGAACCGGCCCGGCCCGACCCGGCCCGCGAACCGGCCCGGCCCCCACACTAGGGGCTGGGGGCCAGGTCCGGGCCAAGGTTTCTTACCTTGAGCTCGGCCCGGCTCGGCCCGCATTGGGAGGAGCCCGGCCCGGGTTAGCCCAGGACCAGTCAAAACCTGGTCAAACCCGGCCCGGCCCGGCCCGAATGGCCCGAATGCCATCCCTATCATAAGGACTAAATCAATTATAAAACCGAATAGTTCAAAAAGACTAAACCAAAATAATTAAATAGTTCTCAAACCATATCACAACAGAATAGTTCACAATGACTAAACTAACTGGAGTATCTGTCATAGTTTCAAAATCAAACAAAAGCAAATAAACTTCAAGAACAAAATAAGAGTTTTAAGCTCAATGAACACAAGAGTCTTAAACTCAACATAAGTTTTGCCAAGCAAGTGACTAATTTATTCTCGAAACAAATATCTGAAACTCTATTCTTGCACACTGCTTTATGTTTACTCCTCCATTTTAAGCAAATTATTATTTTTGAAATCTATGTTGATAGATTCAACTCCTCCATCTTTGTTAGCTTATTGAAAACAAGAATATCAAACGACACATCTCTAACAATTCCAACGAATTTCACAAAGTATCTAGTTCCACAAAAGAACTAAGTACAATTCATAATTAGCTTAGCAAAAATATAACGTAAGCATCACAATCAAGTTTTTTTAATTAAATAAAGAACAAGAACTATTATAGTTTCTACACAAGAACTATACTATGTTTCATATTGGAATGATAGAACAGTTAAATCAATTATGGTTAATTCTTAATAATCAAAATTGGAATGAAACAAGAATCCATAAAAGAGATATATCATCAAAATTGGAATGATATAACGACATTCTAAACATCAAAAACACATCGACAAGTTTTCATATTTCGTACTGGAATAATATGATTATTCTAAGTAAATTTCCTAGATATATAATACCATCAAAATTGGAATGACATTATATATTTGTGGAATTTATGTAGAATCATCAAAATTATCTAAAACATGTCAATTGCCGATATTATTATATATCTAGAAAATTTTGATGATATATAGTTTGAACTTCTCTATGGCTCCAATTGGATTCTAAATTTCAAAACAATTAGGATGTTAAAATTTTGACTCAATAGCTTTTGACTCCATTTCCCCCACAGTTTTGATAATTAGATCATTTTGGAGTCTCTTAGCAAGAACATTAGCCATATTTTATTTCAATTGCACTTTAATTATGAGAAAGTTCAACTAGGCTTATTTCAGCCTTAATATACTCTTCTTACTATTATAGAGTGAGTTATGAGCTACGGTGCATTATAGCTTGATAGTCGCATAACAAAATTAGAGAGTTACTTAAACTTCTTAATGGATGACTAGCAACAAGTACTTCAATCCACTCAGCCTCTTTCCCTGCAGAGGATAACACATAGAGGTCTGATTTCATGGATGATAGCACAGTGCTTGTTTGCCTTTTAATTTCCATAACATTTCTTATAACTCCTGTTTTTCGTTTTTCGTATTTTGCTGTATTTTTCTTTTTCTTGAGTATTTTGTGCTCTCTTGTTTTTTTTTCTGGACCGTATATTGGAGCTGTTTTTCAATATATATTCATTTTTCACATTTTGAACTTCTTGTGATTGATTTCTTTGTCCCTTGATTTGTTCTTGATCGCTGTTATTATTTTAATCTTTAATTGGTTATTGTCTTCTTTATTTTGTTCTTGGGTGCTCGTGGTGTTGGTTGGTGATCCTATTGCTAATCCCATTGTTCTTGATCCCTAACTATCTACCAAAGCCAAATTAGCCACAATCCTACTTGAAATCCAATGCAAATCATATTAAAACCATCTCCTAGTATAACTCCTAATACCCATTAACCCACAACTAAACCTTATATATAAACCCCTCTCCCTCTCCACTAAACCCTAACCCTAATAATTCACCACCCGGCCTCCCTCTCTCTCCCCTGTGCGCGCCGCTACCCCAACCCGACCCCTCTTCGGCTGCGCACACCCCAGCCCCACCAACCAGCTCACCCCTCTCCGGCCTGTACCCCATCCCGACTCCGACCTGTTATCTGATCCCGACCACCACCATACCCGACCACCTCTCCCACCTTCTCCCTCTCTCTTCGCCATCTTCTGCTGCCCTGCGTCGACGACAGCAGCAGCAGTGCCACCGCTACCCCATCGGATCTCTCTCTCTTCCTCTTGGTTTGCACGTGCACGTAAGTTGCACGTGGGTTGATTGGTTTGTGGATCTTCGTTCGTGGGTTTGTTCGTTACCCGGGAATCCATTCTCGTTATTCTTGGTGCTCATTTCGTCTTCGGTTAAGGCAAGTAACTTATACTCAAATTTCTTTGTATGATACAAGTCATAAATACCGCTTGTTGTGTAGTTGAGTTCTAGAGACAACTCGTATGTGTGTATTCTTGAGGATTGTCTCTATAGTACTATTGACCATAGTTGCCTCACGACACATATGACATGAATTAACCTAGGAGTGACCGTTTCTTGATGTGATGTATATGTGAAACCATTATGAGAACTTGTGTGTTTGTGAGATCCATGTGATATGCTTGTTGTGTACCCTATTTCATGTTGTTTGGACACTTACTATACTCTAATTCATATTTAGTTATGTTTCGATCAAGTTTCGTGTGATTCATGTTGGTTTTGTTTCTAAGGTAAAATCTGTATTTTGCCGATAATCTGTCTTGATCAGTAATTTAGACCATATTAAGGTCAGAATCTTGATTTCCGTATCAAGCATGAGTTTTAAAGGAATTAGTCTTCTTTCCAACCCCTCTGACCTTGCTCGATTTTGTTTTTGTATGTTCGAGATATGACTGTTTTACTACAGAGGTGTATTTCATTTTCAGATTTCGTTTCTTGATGATTTTGATGACTAAATTATTTTGATACTAGTGTTAAATATATTATTTTGATCTGAAATTCTGGTCAGTATTTCTATATCTAATTAGGGATTACCCAGAATTTTGGTAGATTTTATTGATGAGTTTTATATGCCGTTTCATGCTTGTTTATAAAGACTATACTTGCTGGATTTTGCTCGCTGTTCTGTAAAAATTTGTATTTTCACTCTAATTACTTTTACTGTATGAAAAATATTTATGAGATATTAAGTTATCTTATTTTTTCTATTTTCATCTTCCTTTGGCGGATTTGGATTTCGTTTCATGTTTTGCGAGATATTACAGTTTTCGTACAGCAGTGTTGGGAGTTCCAGATTTGCTAAACTATCGTTTCTTGATGTTTTCTAATTTTGATGGCTAAACTAATCTTATTGAAAAATTATGAAACTTTATATTTTGATACTAGATAGATAGGGGAATACCTCAGATTTTTTATGGATTTATTTGAGATGTTTTGATGCTGTTTTCCTGACTGTGAACTTCATTTTTCTGATTTCTGCCTAGACGTGTTTTCTGGATTCAAATCAATTTTGAGACTTGATTTTGTGAAATACTATATGACTTATTTATATTCGCTGGATTTGGTCGGGAGTCTATTTTCTAGACCCTTTGACGGATTCAGATTTGCATTTTTATAACAACGGGAATTTCAGTTTTACTACAGTTTGGTCTTGCTGTCCTGAACATGAGATTTGGTTATTTCATTCTTTTGTGTGTTACCTATTACCCATACATATTTATCTTGTAACTTGAACTTGTTACTTGACTATACCATGTTATACTTGGCCTGTTTTGTGACACATACATGCTTGTTTGACAGTAATAATAAAATTAACCAAGCCGGGGTTAAAGGGACAGATCTAGTAGTGGATAATTCAGAAACGTGTACTCGGAAGAGAATCTATTGATTCTATGTGATACTTGGCTTGATATTTCACTTGGCTTGATACTTGATACTTGAGGCTTGATATTTCACTTTGCTTGATACTTGAGGCTTGATATTTCACTCTTGAGGCTTGTTTACTTGATACTTTAGGCTTGATACTTGATACTTGATTCTTGAGGCTTGTTCCTGAATACACTGTCCTATATGGTCCACTATGAAATCTAAAACGAAATTGTGTTGACTGTAGCAACCATGTGATAGAAGGATGGCACATGAAGTGCTACCTAGATAGTAATAATACAAGACTTGAATATGAGACTTGATACATGCTTACTTGATACTTGATTTCATGGTACATGATTACTTGATTCTTGATACTTGACACTTGTACTTGACTACTTGACACTTGTTACTTGATTTCGTGATACTTGATTCGTGATACTTGTTACTTGTTTACATAATACTTGTTCACTTGACACTTGATACGTGCCACTTATACTTGTTCATTTGCCATACTAGTTGTTATACTTGATATCATGCTTATACCACGTTGCTAGCAGTTAGTTTTCTCAATGTACTTGTATCCTGCATTACAAGCGGCCCGTAACTTATAATTGACGGGTACTTGTTTTTCTCTTTTCCTCTTCCCTGCAATTGTTGAATTGCAGATTTTGGAGAACAGGTTCCAGATGATATTGGTGACATGAAGTATTAATACTGGATTTTATTATTATTATTTCTTGTTTCTTGCTTTGAACAATATTGTATTTTGATACTTGGATTCATTTTGTATTTGGGCAATGTGACCCAGGATTTTGTTGACTTATTCAGATCATGATTATTTGAGATTAATACATTTTGGTTTCAAGTATTCTTGTTGGTTATTTTGGTTCATATATACATGTTGGTTGATACTTTTGCTTCTGACTCTAATTATTTCGTGAGATGTAAAGATTCTTGAACAGCTTATGGATGATGAAAATCATTCGCTGGGCTTTTGTCGCGTATCCGTATTCCGTATTCTTTTTGGAAAGTGGGGCGTGACATTTCTGTTTCTCCTAGTGTAAACACATATATACTAGTTATCGAATTTCACTAAATTCTGAGCATCATAATGCATCAGATTAGCCATGCATTCGAAGAATGACTAGAGTAGCACAAAGCAAACTCTTGAGTACCACTTAGGTATCTTATTAGCCTCTTAGGGCACTCAAATGTGTATGAGATTATTAGTGAATCTACAGATCATACCTACCTTAAAGGCTATATCTATTCTAGTGCAGATCTTTGTATACATGAGACTTTCAATTCCTTTAGAATGATCTTCCTGTCTCATAGTTGCACCATCATTAGGTGTCAACCTTTTATCATAACCATAAGGTGTTTCAAAACACAATTTCAATCACTATATCCCCACTTTTGAAACACATTTTGATTTGATGAGTTTGACTAAGAGTTATCCCTTACCAACCGAAACTCACCCTTATACCTATGGTGTCCACAATACCTAGGTTATTCATGTTGAATTCTTTGGATAACACAATTTTAACTTCATTTGTAATAGAGATGTCACATCCAAGAATAGACATGTCAACAGAATAAGTAAATAATAGCCACTATATTTGACACACCACATAGTTGAAGGCACTGATCTGAATTACTTGATTAATATACTAGGCTCTTTTAGAAATTTGTCAAATTATTTATTCGTCGGCTATATATGTTTTAAGAACATACAATGATTTTACTAAATTGTAAATCTTGTTCACTAAACATATTAATTCAAAACTTTCCAGTACAAAACTGTTTGGTACAAAACATTAAGTACAAAACTTTTAGTACAAAACTGTTTAAACATCCTTTATGAATAACAAAATTTTCAATAGATGTAAGGGTAAGAAGAATACTTATTGTAGCAATATGACAAACATGCGAGCAGACATCAAATAAATCTACCCCATTTTTCTCAGTCAATTTGTTAGCTACTAAAATGCATTAAAATTACTACTGAACAATAAAAATTAAGTTTTTCCTACAAAACCCCACTTACTTACTATAGTTTTAGCCCCTTTCGACAGATCAACTAAATTAAAGTATTATTGTATGACAAAAATTCATCTCATTGTCTACTAAAGACTTTTCTTAGCTCATTTGCCATTGAAGTTTTAAGTGTCAGTAAGGCTAGTTCTTGATTCCAACTGTGAATCATTGACCGTGTCTGTAGGACTAGATCATTTCATACATTTATCTTTGATGAACACATCTTCAAAGAACTCTGCAAGTCTAGATTCTAATAAAACAAATTAGATAGATCTAACATCTGTCCACAGAACTACATTCTACACTTTCTAAACACACACAAATATTTGTTGTAGGTCCTACTTTAGGCTTTCTAAGGTCATGTACTCTAACAAATGTATTACAACACAAATTTTCACTTTAACAAAATTATTTGTGTTTTCATGACATGATCTACAAGGTATATTTAATTTAGAGTGTAGTAACACATTAGAGATATGATTAACAATACAACACCACTCATAATTACACACGACAAACAACAATCAATAATATAGAATTCAACATTTCACTAGGTGATTGATTCTAACTTTTATCAATACTGTTTGACTGTTGTAAGTAGAGTGCAGTAAAGATTATGCCATATGCAAACTTCTCTAAAATTATTGAAACATATAAACTACCTCTATCAAATCTGAACCCTTGATTTTAGTATTTAACTATATATATATATATATATATATATATATATATATATATATATATATATATATATAATTCGTTAAGAATAACAAGTGCTTCATTCTTCATATATATGAAAAACTTATACTAATCATCTTCAAAAGTGATTAGATACTTCTGACCAACAATTATCTCGTCTAGTCACAAAGCTACTGAGATTACAAATATCAAAATGTATTGACTCAAGAAGTTGTGTGCTCCTAGAGACCATACTAAATAATTTTCTAGTGATCATAATCTGAGCACAACTTTCCTATTTTTCATATTTAATGGAATGTCATTAGCAGATTTATGAGTTTAACAAAAACAAACAATTTAATATATTGTTCTCAAATCCTAGCCAATTATGTTATGTTCAGGAACTATACACAATTAGAACTATTATTATTAATTGTCTCATTTGTTAAACTCAACTTATATATGCAATTGACAATATATGCACATTATAAGAGTTAATACAAAATTACTCTACCACATTTCACAAAACTATTTGCTTTCTCTAGTGATTCTAACAATGTCCACTTGCTCAAATACATTGAGTGAAGAGTTCTTTCTTTTATTCGTTCTTCATCATCTTCATAACGCTAAATGAGATAATGACTAACATATTATAATTCAACTTTGCATACACAGTACAATGAACGAGAAATAACAAAACATAACTAATAGAGTCATATCCTACATTAAGGGATGCTCTCTCCTAAGTTACAGACATTTGTTATACATCTTATACATAAAAAAAAATATTTTATTTTATTAGAGAGGCAAATATATGATCTCACACAAACTGCAAACAATGAATTTGTCAAAATATCTATACACATAGTATGATAAAACACTTAACAACCCTAAATATGCTAGTTTTCCAAAGCGAGAATAACTATGATCTAAAACTCTCAATCATATGATCAAACGTACAAAACGTTAACACATTCATCACATGAAAATACTAAGAAAGATTAGAGTAGATCATACCGACACTTCAAGTTTGAAGTATTTTTCAAATTCGATGGAGAAGCCTGCGAAGTGCAGACTTATCATACCGTGATGCAAATTCATCGTCTCCAATACACACAATTTGTAAGTAACTTTGAAGTTCCTACATTCATCAAATCGTTAAAAATTAGCCAATTAAACAAATTATTAGCACTATCTAATTCACAACAATTTAATTGGAGATTCAATTTTATAGTCATAACATATAGTTTAACTTATCAAAAATATATATTTGATCCTTAGCACATAGCCAAGACAGTTATTCAAACTTGTATTTAATTAACCAATGATCTACACGGTTTTAAAACTTTAGCACTTAGCGACAACAGATAATTAAAATATATATGCAGGTAAAGAACTTATCTTTAATTTAGATCTGATCCAGTTCAAACATATTTGGATCTAGTTTAAACAATATTTTCACTACTCACACTATTTTCAACAACTACATCCACATCTCTTATTGTGCTTTCATTTTCCAACTGTTAAATTCAGAATTATCAAATATTTCTAGTTTCGGAATCTTTTACACACGATTAAGTTTTTCCATCTTATAGGAATAAACAGTAAATTCCAAAATCTAGATGATTTTTATGAACAATTACTACTAGTGTAATTACAGTAAAATGAAGGGTTTTTCTGTAAAACTGCATAATAAACAATAATACAGAAAATTAAATTAAATACAGCAGCACAAATCTTAAAGTTTAGAGTGGACCGTATCTTGATAAGATCAAGTAGTAGTTGAGGGTTAGATCTGAATAGGAAGTACACAACAGCAGATCCACTACTCGGCCCCAAACACAGAACACCAAAATCCAACAACTAATCAATTCGGATATGAAGTTAAAGTGGCACAACAGCAGGATTCCCTCATTGGGCCCGGACACCAAACACCATGATCTATCCACTAAAAAGATTGGATCTCATATTATTCCAAACCCAATAACACTCAGATCTCGGTGGCAGTGGCCAGCGACGCCAGAGGCTGGCGGTGGCAATGCCAGAGGCTTGCGGCCATGTCGGCGTCAGAGTCGAAGGAGGAGCCCAGCGATGCCTCCACTGGCATCACCAAAATCCGAATGCAGACGCCTTCACTGGATCTGATGCGGGGATGTGGCGGCGGCAGCCAGCGGCGAGCAGATGTCAGGGGCGGCAGCCAGCGACGGCGGCGCCCAACGGCGCAGCTGTGTATTCCGATGAACGGGAACATGGATTCGACGATCTCTTTAATCTCAAAATTGATTACTAAATATCTCAAGAATGTTACAGATTATGCGAGATTATAACAATAGAAATTAGGGTTAATATCTAGATCTAAGTTGCTTGAGATATTCACCCTAGGTATCAAGATTGGAATACCTAAACTACTATCACAAGCCATTATTTATAGGATAAATACTGGTATGGGTACTGGATTCTCAACCCACTCAACCCGCGTTTCGATATCCATACAATTACATACAATTAGTATGTGTAACACACGTGTTACCCATAAAATAATATTACACATAATATTATTCATATAGTGAAAATATACTTATATATCTATATATATCCAACAATACTTTATAGTGATATGAAAAAGGAAAAAAAAAATTCCTCAATTTAGAATAGCAATCGTGTAAACCTCACCTATGGGGCCTTCAACTCTAACCAATTTATTGTATCCCTTCTGTTTTAATTTTGTGACGCCCTTGCTGATATAGAGTAGGACCAAGAATCAGCTCCAACCTTTCTGGAAAGCTTTGATCAAAGCTAATTAAGTCAAATAGCAAGCATTTTGGATTAGGGTCGTGGCGAAAACAAACAGAGAGCAACCACCTCATCTGCTTGATCGATCCAATTGCTCAAATGCAGGACCACAAAACCTGCATTGTCTTTGTCTCTACTTTTTCTTCACTTCTAACCCGTACTTGATGCTGGTCCTCCAACTTATTTGCACGTGACCGTCCTTTTATTTTGACTAGCGGCACGGCACCATCTTCAACCTGTGAAAACTTGCGTGCTCTACTAGCTTTCGATAGTACATGTTAACGGTATAAATCAAACTCTTCCATCTTCTATCAGATTTACCAAACCACCTTCCACTTCCAATTACGTACCAAAATGCAAAATTGAAGATCATACAAAAACATGCACATATATTGTATCATAAACTCAAATCATAGAAACCATTTCTTTCGAGGAAAATGGTTGCAGATTAAAGCACTGTAAGCACAACAGAATTGAACAATGTGGCTCTTCTATTCTATAGACGTTATAGGAGGACTATGCTTTACATAGTGTGACAAAATTTGTTTTTTTTTAAAATAAAACCAACTTCGAGCAATTTATTCCAATTGTTATAATTTGAGTTACAAAATGTTTACAATAAAACCAAGTTTGATCTGAAAGGCACAAAATCAAAGAAATAAGAGAAGAAGAAAAACGAACAAATTTAAAAGAAAAATAAAAATTACAAAACAAAACCAATTTGTATCAAGACTTGTGCATCCCACAATCTCCTTAAAACGGATGCGCCTCGTCCGGATGCTGAAATTTGCAGAGACGTCTGTCTCTCAGGATGCAACGACAGTAGAGTATTGACATAGGCACCACGCCACGCTCTCGAACTGAACAGTTTTTGAATTCTACCACTGAACGACCGAACGTACTAGACGAATATAACAAAAAATAGGGGGAGAGAAGAGTTTTTGGTCTGTTCATTTAAGGGAGAGGTGACCTCTATTTATAGGGTCAGGGTGAGAATCGTAACGACAGACAACTTATTGACTAAATTCACTGTAACGGCAGACTGAAGCTTGAATGCACTACTGTAATGGGAGACAAAACCATTTCTACGGTTTAAAACGTGAATATATAAATGGCAGACAAATTTTTTTTGCATTTATTTCAGCCGTTATAGATCTGAAAAACAAAAATGTTGCAAAAAATTTTGCTCTACAAAAGGTGGGTTCACGTCAGTCCGACATTCGTGTCCGCGGGACGTGCATGCACACACAGGGCGCATGTAATCAGTTTTTTCGAACTGAACAATGTTTGAATTCTACCACCGAACGACTGAACTAGTCGAACAAAACAGAAAATAGGGGAGAGAAGAGTTTCTGGTCTGTTCATTCAAGAGAGAGGGAGCCTCATTTTATAGGGACAGGGTGAGAATTGTAACGGTAGACAACTCATTGACTGCATCTACTGTAACGGCAGATAAAAGCTTAAATGCTCGACTAAAACGGTGGGTAAAATCATTTTTACGGTTTAAAATGTGAATAAATAGCAGACAAAAGTTTTTCCGCAATTATTACCGTTTTTCTGCAATTATTACCGTTACATATCGGAAAAATAAAATTATATCAAAAACTTTCGTTAGTACATGTTGACGGTAAAAACTCTTCCATCTTATATCAGATTTACCAAACCAACTTCCACCTCCAATTACGTACCAAAATGCAAAATTGAAGATCATAAAAAAACATGCACATATATCTCTACTACTATAATGGGAGAAGGGGTTAGTGTAATTTGTCCTTCTACCAACCCGTGCAGCGCACGTGTTGGGTTGTGGACTAATTTTGGTAAATATTTTCGGCAGTGGACCAGTTTGGTAAATATTTCCGAAAGTGGATCATTTTGGAAATTATTTTCTTTTTACCCTTTTCATTATCCCTTCAATGGACTAACTTTGGTAAATATTTTCGACAGTGGATCAGTTTGGTAAATATTTCCGAAAGTGGATCAGTTTGGAAATTATTTTCTTTTTACCCTTTTCATTATCCCTTCAATTTTTTTCACGTGCACGTGTGCACGTGTATAATACTAGTTGTATCATAAACTCAAATCATAGAAACCATTTCTTTCGAGGAAAATTGTTGCAGATTAAAGCACTGTAAGCACAACAGAATTGAACAATGTGGCTCTTCTTTTCTATAGACGTTAAAGGAGGACTATGCTATACATTGTGTTACAAAATTTGTTTTCAAACAAAAAAAAAACATCGAGAAATTTATTATCTTTGTTACAACTTTGGTTACAAAATATTTGTAATAAAACCAAGTTTGATCTTAGACACACAAAATCAGAGAAGGATGAGAAGAAGAAAAACGAACAAATTTAAAAGAAAAATAAAAATTACAAAACCAAACTAGTTTACATCGAGCCTTGTATATCACACAATCTCCTTACACGGATTCGCCTAATCCGGGTGCTGAAATTTGCAGAGGCGTCCGTCTCCCAGGATGCAACTACAGTAGAGTGTTGACGTAGGAACCACGCCACGCTCTCAAACTGAACATTGTTTGAATTCTACCACCGAACGACCGAACTAGACGAACAAAAAAGAAAATAAGGGGGACAAGAGTTTCTGTTCTGTTCATTCAGGAGAGAGGTGTTGGGGTCTGTGGATCCAATACACGATAATGAGGCTGAAGAATATAGGCGAGAAGGAGAGTCGAAGTGGGAGTAAAAGGTCAAGAGTAGTTGGGGGCTACAGCAGAGTTGCCATCGACTGCGCGGTCGACCGCACCCCCTACCGACGACCGGTCGACCGCGCAGTCGACCATCCCGCTCTCTGGTTCAACCTGCAGTCTTGAAAAAGTGACTGGTCGACCGCGCAGTCGACCGACCTGCTCTCTATTGGAAATCGTGCAGTCGAAGGGGAAGACCGGTCGACCGTCCCGATGCTGATTAATGAGCGGCTAAGATGGAAATTTGTGGAATCCTATATATATTGTATTGTGTACGATTTTAGGGTTAAGTGAAAAGAAAATAGAGATCTACCAGCCGTCATTAAGAGAGAGGGAGATAGAGAGAAACTTTACACCTTGGGGGTGAGTTCTTGAGAGATTTGTAAACCTAATCTTCATATTTTTGGTAAAAATCGCAGGAGTGCCTCTGCGCGAGAAAGTAGCCATTGTTTGGGTGAACCTCGATAAAAATCTTGTGCGTTCTTGTGTGTTACTTTTGGTTGTTCTTTGTTCTCTTGTTTTGATTCTATAGTTCTTGCATCTCGTCGTCGTTGTTGAGTTTATTCCGCAGTTAGAATTCAACAAAGTAGTATCAGAGCTACAGGTTGGTAGTCTTGCTTGAGATGAGGGACAAGAGTAGAGTCAAGGAGTTTGATGGAACGAATTTCACAATGTGGAAGATCCAAATGATTGCATATCTCCGACAGAAGGATCTAGATGATCCGTTGTTTGGTGTGAAGCCAGAAGGAGCGGAGGTCGATCTGGTTGCGCTGGCGGGCTGGAATATACTGGATCATAAAGCACTTGGACAGATTCAGTTGTCGTTGAGCAGGAAGGCGCTATTTCACATTGAGAAGGCAAGAACCGCAAAGGAGGCAATGGAGATATTGACAGACATGTTTGAGAATCCGAATGCAGCAAGCCAGATCTTACATCTAAAGAAGTTGGTTAACTTGAAGTTGTTAGAAAGGGGTTCGGTTGCTGAGCACATCAACAATTTTTGTATGGTTTACAATCAAATGGAATCGTCAGGTTTAGAGTTTGAGGAGAGAGCACAATCGTTGTTGTTGCTATCCAGTCTTCCCGACAGTTACGGCACAGTAGAGCATACTATTACTAGCATCATGACTGATACGACAACTCTAAAGGATGTTATAAGTAGCATTATGAATGAGGATGCAAGAAGGAAAAGATATGGAGAGACTTCAGTGTCATATCCTAGAAATACCGCACTGTCAGTTGATAACTATGGTAGAAGTAACAACAGAGGGAAGTCACAGAGCAGGAATCACAGGTTCAAGTCAAGAACCGGACATCACAAAGGTAAGTGTTGGTACTGCAAGAAGCCAGGACACAGAAGAGACCCATGCGAGGAGTATAAGAAAGCACAAGTAGGGTCACAGATAAGCAATGTGGTAAGTATTGAACTCCGTCTAGATAAATTGTGTTTATTTACTGAATTTAATATTTGCAAGATGATTGGTGTATAGACTCAGGTGCTTCTTATCATTGTACCCCCATGAGGGATGTTTTTGAGGATTACAAGACAGGTAATTTTGGTACAGTTTCAGTTGGTAATGGGCAGATATGTCCAGTTGTGGGTAGAGACACTGTGAGAGTGAAGGCTCGTAATAGTGGGCAATTGGTCTTGTATGATACAAGACATATTTCGAGCTTAAAGAAAAACTTGATCTCAACCAGCAAACTAGACAAAGAAGGGTTTACAATAACTTTTGGGCATGGAGAATGAAAGGTGACTACAGGTGCCAGGTTGGTGGCAAAAGGAAAGCATGGTGACACGTTGTACTTACTTAGGAGAGGTGATTCAGGTGATATCATTGCTACAACATCAGTAGGTAGTTCATCTTTAATTCTATGGCATGTCAGGTTGGGGTACCTTGGTGAAAAGGGTGCTAAGCAGCTTTGTTTTAGGAATCTTTTGCCGGGGCTGAAGAAGGTTGAGATGAATTTTTGTGAGAATTGTGTGATGGGCAAACAGAAGACAGTTAGCTTTCAGTTGGGTGGGTGTGAGAAGAAGCTTGAGAAGCTAGAGTTGGTACATACAGATGTGTGGGGTCTAGCTCATGAATTCTCTTATGGTGGTGTTATCGCTGATTCTGGTGTGGGGGTAAACAGATGAGATTTGTGAGTTCGCGGAAAAACCTGAATAGCGGATCCAAGCCTTTTGATTCCTGCCGCTACCTGCAAGGAAGTGCGATATATCGGGGTTGATTCCGGCGACGCACCCTCCGACGCTATTGTCGGTAACGAGTGATGATTAAGAAAGAGCTTAAGGTGGAGAAAGAGTGATTACCTGGTCACAATGGTAGGTGGGAGGTATTTATAGTCGCCATGGGAGTGATTAGGGACCTGATTTCCTGTGTAACTGTCAGGAGTAAAATCCTCAAAATCTGTTTAGGAAACTGACCCCTGATTCCCGGTGAGAGCAAATCAGGCCCGTTGATTCGGTCAAATCAGTGACCCTGATTTTCCTCTTGCTGATCTGGGTTTGTCTTGGGTCGGGACCCGTACCCAGTTGGAGTGGATCCGTTTGTGGGCTATTGGATCTGTGAGAAGGAGACCCAGTACCCGTTTCGGACCCATTTGTATGTGAAATTACCGTTTTATCCCTGAGCTTCAAGATTCGTGCCCAATCAGGACGGTTCCGATTTAACCCCATTTTTAGCCATATCACGAGCCCCCACTCCTAAAGACTGAGTGTGATCAGCCTTTGAGGAGTAGTTTAACTGTTTTAGTGGCCAGTGGAGTTGTATCGGAGTCCGAATGGAGGGTTTTGAATCTCGAAGGGGGTAGTGAGGTGATTTTTGAAGCTGTGAGCTATTCTGTAGCCTTGTTGAGTATTTGACGGCTTTTATCTATTTTTTCGGACTATTTATTTAATTTTGCGATGTGTTAACTAATCGTTCGGGGGCCTTAACAGTACATTCTAGGCAATAATTGTTCGTTCAGGGGCTCAAAAATATCCCCCCGAATTTTTAATTATTTTCTAGAATTTTTAGTTAATTTTTCCGTATTTTAAGCAAATTTTCGCAATTTTTAAATAAATAAAACGATTTAAATAAATAAAAATTAATTTTTAAATACTGATTTATGGCGTGGCCTGATCTGGACCGTTGATCTTGGGCGAGTGCGAATTTCTAAGAGATCAGACGGTTGTAGTCGCTCGGCATTCATTTTCTCGCTTTTGACGCTCGGATGGGCACTTGCTCGGTTGGCCGATCGGAGGTGTAAGGGTTCGGCCGTCGGAGCGACGTGGCGCAATCTGAGCAGTCGGATGGTGGCGCGAATCTTGAGACGGGTGCGTTTCCCAAGAGAACGCTATCTTGTTGTTTAGCGCACGTGGCAAGATCTGGACTGTTCATCATCAGGAGCACGAATTTCTGGAAGATCCAACTGTCGTGATCGTTCGGCATTCATTTTCTCTATTTTGACGCTCGGATGGGCACTTGCTCGGTTGGCCGACCGGACGTCTGAGGGCTCGGTTGTCCGAGCGGCGTTCTGGGCTGCCGGATGGGCACTTGCTCGGTTGGCCGACCGGAACTCTGAGGGCTCGATTGTCCGAGGGACGTTCTGGGCCGCCGGATAGGCACTTGCTCGGTTGGCCGACCGGAACTCTGAGGGCTCGGTTGTCCGAGGGACGTTCTGGGCCGCCGGATGGGCACTTACTCGGTTGGCCGACCAGAGGTCTGAGGGCTCGGTTGTCCGAACGGCGTTCTGGGCTGCCGGATGAGCACTTGCTCGGTTGGCCGACCGGAACTCTGAAGGCTCGGATATCCGAGCGACGTGGCGCGATCTGGGCCGTCGGATCGGGGCTCGAATCTCGAGATGGGCTCAGTTCCCAAGAAAACGCTATCTTGTCGTTTAGCGTCGCTGGCAAGATCTGAGCCGTCTGATCGAGATCTTACACGAAAGTTGAGGATAAAGTGAGTTTTCTCCGTTTTGACGCTCGGATGGGCACTTGCTCGGTTGGCCGACCGGATGTCTAAGGGTTCGGCAACCCGAGCGTGGTAGTGCGATCCGGGCCGTTGAATGGCGGAACGAATCTCGAGATGGTTTAGTCCCCAAGAGCATTAATGGCGCCCCAGGAATTGTGCGGCGTTCCAACTTCCCGGGGTCATTAAGAATGGCGCCCTCCAATTAATGCGTGTCGTTTCAGCTCCCGAGGGTCATAATGGCTGGTTCTTGGAGGGGAGGCTATAAATACCCCACTCCCTAGTAGTTTCAGTCACAACAATGTTGAGTTTTAGCCCTCGGAGGCGTCTGCCTTGGGTGGTTGCTCTTCGGCCATGGTCTCCTCCTGACTCTGACGGCCCCGAAGCGGATGTCAGGGTCGGGGGAGATCAGAGCAGAAGAGGTGATGACCGGAGTCAAGGCGGATGCCTGTCTTCTTTTGAAAAATCCTAACCCTGAGGTCGTTGGACGGGTGGTCACTCTTCCACTGTGATCTTCTCCCGATTCTGACGGTCCCGATGCGGATGTCAGGGTCGGAGGAGATCAGGGCAGAAGGGGTGATGACCGGAGTCCGGACCCGGGGTACAAGGCGCTTCGGAAGGATGGGTGGTCATCCTTCCGCCGTTATCTTCTCCTGATTCTGACGGCCCCGACGTAGGTGTCAGGGTCAGGGGAGATAAGGGCAGAAGAGTTGACGACCGAAGTCCGGACCCAGGGGACAAGGTGCTTCGGAAGGATGGGTGGTCATTCTTCCGCTATGATCTTCTCCCGATTCTGACGGTCCCGATGCGGATGTCAGAGTCGGCGGAGATCATGGCAGAAGAGGTGACGACCGAAGTCCGGAGTCGAGGGACGAGTTGCTTCGGAATGATTGGTCTCTTCTGATCTCTGTCTTCCTTCCAGGCTGACGGCTTCTGATGGTTGTCAGCCCGAAGGAGTTAGAGATGGGAGGTGTGCCGATCTGCTTTTCGACCGGACCCCGGGAGATTGTGGTTTCTCTCCAACCCTTGAACGATTCGTGGTTTCGGCTCTGAGGCTGTAGGCTTCGAGTTGCTCACGGGTGAGAGGGGAACCGACTGAGACCTGGGGCCCGGGGGGCTCACCGAGGGTGGTGCCTTAAAACTTTTAATCAAAATTTTCTCTGGCTTCTTCGGACAGGGGCGGAGCGTCTAGGTCCGAAGTGTCTCGTCCGGGCGCTGTGGCGCGATCTGAGTCGTCAGATGGTGGCGCAAATCTCGAGACGGACCCAGTTCCCAAGAAAACGCTATCTTGTCATTTAGCATCGCTGGCAAGATCTGGGCCGTCTGATCGAGATCTTACACGAAAGTTGAGGAGAAAGTGAATTTTCTCCGTTTTGACGCTCGGATGGACACTTGCTCGGTTAGCCGACCGGACCCTTTGCTGCTGGGTTCGGATCGCACGTTGTTCGGATTTAGATCCTGTTGTGCTGAGCTACTTGACTTGGTGAAAAGACAAAGTCGTTTTGGGCCTTCGCGACTTTTCGATGGTGGCCCAAAAGTCGCGCCCTTACGTTAGGAAGCCCAAAAGGCTTTTCTTTTTACTATAAATCTTCACTCCCCCACCCCAAATCTCATTCTTCACTTTTACTTTCTCTCTCTAGTTTTTACTTTTCACCATCGAAGTTTTTAGCTCCCGGGTGGTGCTGTTGGCTGTCGCGGCTAGGTGTTTCTTTGCTCCGGCGAACTTTTCCGACCATTGCAGTCACTTCAAGGTCAGTTTCTCTCCTTTCTTTTTAGAAAAATGGTTAAGATTACTTCTTCGGATGAGACCCCCGCCTCGGACCAAGTCGTCGGCCGAGCGGGTAAAGGAAAGGAGGTGATAGAGCTGACCGAGCAGACCGTTGTTCGGCCGAGTAAGAGTGGCGAAGTAGCCGAGCCGCTCCAGGAGGTTGTGGCGAAGTCCCAGAAGGGTAAGGGAGTGGTCACAATCATTGAGCAGCCGAAGTCGGCAGGGGAGTTCGGTCGGCAGCCGATCGTTCTGTCGAGTGTGGGGGGCGTTTGGAGCTATTCCGAAGAGATGTTGGAGAAGGTGACTCAGGGCACTGCCAAGTCGGTTGAGGAGAATGAGCTGAGAGAGTTGTCCGAGGTGGACCACACCATTTCGTCTCTCACGGAGGCTGATCTGCATCGGATCCGGACCGGATTCCAGATCCCTACCGAGTACGGGCTACTTCTCCCTGGACCGGGTTTCCGAGCCTGCACATCGTCTTCGGCCGACGCGTGTGTATTTCCCCTCGACTCCTTGGCCGCTGGGCTCCGTTTTCCACTCCATCCATTCATCGTCGAGGTTCTTATTTGGTACGGTTTGTGCCCTGCCCAGCTGATGCCGAACACTTGGAGGCACGTCTTGGCGTTTGTTCTCCGGTGTCAAGAGATCAGTGTCGAGCCGAGCATGTTTCTCCTTTGGAGCCTCTACCACCCTTGCCAGCCGAATAGGAACGAGCAGAGGTTCTACCTTTCGCCGTGGATAGGCGTGAAGTTGATCGAGAACCCGGACTCGATCAAGCATTGGAAGGAGAAGTATTTCATTGTCCGAGCTCCCGCACCCTGGGTAATTCCGATAGCCTGGTCGAGGGAAGGCCTGCCCAAGCGAGCGAAGAAGGAGCCGGTACTGAGTGAGGAGGAGGCGGAAGTCCTCAAGAAGCTCCTCGCTTTGCCGACGCTAAGTTGGAAAGACATTACCGAGAAAGCTTTGTTCCGGGGGGGTCTCAGTCCGATCGACCCTAGTACGCTTCTGGTATTTTTGCTCTTTGCATGAATTTCTTGAAAAATTTATCTAAGTGTTTTCATTCAGCTTGTGCAGAGTATTCTAAGATGGACTATAGGGCGTTGATGGCGAAGGCCAAGGCGAAGGAGCAGGAGACGAGAAAGAAGAGACCCTCGACAGGGCCTCTGGGCGGCCGAGCGCCGAAGATACCTTCGGTCCCGAAGACCGCTGACCTGCAAAAGGTCGTCGTTCCGGAGGCTGGTCCCGAACAGGAGAAGGCCACGGCCTCCGATCCTCCTGTTTCAAATGCGCCGACTCCAACGGTGAAGGGGGATGCTCCCGGCTCGTCGAGCGGTGCGTTCGACGTGAGCAAGGTGTTATCCCTCCAAGTTCCGCCCCTCACTACCGATGCGGAGAAGATTCTGACCGAGGGGCACAAGCAGATCTTCGTCCCCGACTGGCAAGTGATGAAAGTCGACGGCTTTTTGGGTGACGGCAACATTTGCATGCAGGTGGTGAAGCACCTGCCGACCCCGAAGGACCGAGCGGCCCTTAAGTCTAGTCAAGTCGGGGATGCCACGATGCAAATCGCTCGGAACACGATATCGGTGAGTAGGCCGAACACGTTCTTATTGAAGCATTCTTTCTGAAATTTTCTAAGTTTTTAGGTTTGGACCCTGACGATTTGTTCTCTTTTCAGACCCTCTGCCACTTCAACTTCTTGCTCTAGGAGTTCGCGAGCAAAGAACAAGAGCTGACAGAGCAGTACGACCGGAAGAGGTCGAAGCGCGCGAAAGCAGTGAAGCTGCTCGATGCTGAGCTACTCCTCTCGACAAAGCATGGAGCCGAAGTGGCGGGGTTGGAGGCACAGCTGGCCGACGCCGTTCAGCGGTCGAAGGACATGACAGCCAAACTCGAGGCCTCGGAGAAGGAGAATGCCGAGCTGAAGGAGGAGTTGGCCAATGCTCGGTCGGAGGCGGAGAGGGCTCGGAAGAGGGCCGAGAAGATCATGGCCAGGCACCAGTCTAAGGTGGCGAAGGCGAAGAAGGCCGTCCAGGACGAGGCCGAGCATCACATGTTCAAGAACATGGAGGACGCGTACGGCCGAGCCCTGCTTCATGTCACTGCTCGGAATCCGGGGTTCGACACGTCCACCTACCGCTTCTACGACCCCATGGAGGGGGAGGAGGAGCTTCCCCAGGGGATGCTCGGCCCCAAGGGACAGACCGACGGTGTCGAAGGCCCGGGTGAGACTGAGGCTGAGGGTGAGGAGGAGGACGACTCTGAGGAGGAGAGCGAGAGCGAGGACGAGGACGAGGTCGAGGGCGAGGACAAGGCCGAGGGGTCGACAGACCCGAACGACAAAAAGGTCGACCCCTGACTTGGTTGCGTCTTTTAGTCTTTTGTTGTTTTTTTTGTAAGCCTAACTGCGGACTGGCCACCGCTCTTGTAAAGCTTTTTTGAGTTTTGAATGAAAACACTCTTTGTTTGGCCAAAATTTATCCAAGTGTTAGTCTCCGGATTTTCTGCTTGATTAGGTGTAAAATTCTCCAAGTGTTGGGCCTCGGATTTATCTCTGCTTTTCAGGTGAAGTTTGGTCCGATCACGGAGGTTGCATACCTTTGTAAGGAGCTGACTAAAACGAAGCGAGAGCTTTCCAATAGCCGAGAGAGGCGGTTTTACATGTTCTTGAAGCTGGAGAAGACAAAGGTAGCTGTGAGGGGGTATTGTCGCGAGTTGAAGCAACTGCGGAAGCAACCCCAAGCTCCTTGTCCCGAAGGTGAGACCGGGCGACTTCGTAGGGAGCTCACCCTCGCCGAGCAAAAGAATAACGAGCTTTTGGCCGAGATCCGACACTTGGAGTTAGCGGAGAAAGAACGCTCGGCAGAGGAAGAGAAGCTAACTTCCGAGTTGGAGAAAGTGTCATCCGAGCGCCAAAAACTGTTGGCCGAGGTCGACAAGCTTAGGAGGATTACGATAGACAGGGGGATCGAGGACACCCATTATCGACGACTCGCGACCGATAGCGACAATGTCTCGGGCTCGTCGAGACCTCCTCGTTTGAAGATGTCGGCGAAGGATGACGCTCTAAGGGATAGGATTATCGAGTTGGAGGAAGAGGTCACGTCGCTCAAACCTCTGCTGGAGCAGGCCAACGTTCGGAGTACGTCGTGTACTCCCGAAGAGAGCGAGAGAGGGATTACTTCTACGAACTTGCGACTCGTTTGCCTGCGGCTAGGCGGAGTCCTGCTGACGCTCAGAGTAGTGTAGCTGTCTCGTCTAGCGGTGCCTCCGTCGGTGCCACGGTTGGAGTTAGCGGCGAAGGGGGATCTCGCTTCGCTGGTTTGGAATCGAGCTCGGAGGTCAGGCCTCACCGCCCCCGCGTTTCCTTAAACCGAAGTGTACCCCTTCCGAAGAGGCACTAAACATGTTGTCTTGCATTCCTTCTGGCTATTGTAAAACTCTGTTGTGGGGTCGGTCTTGTTGTATGTAGAGTTACTATATCTGAATAAAAGTCGGAAAGTTTGTTTTGAAAATTCTTGAAGTGTTGGACTTCGGCGACATTTTGAAATTTTGTTGTTCGTCTCTTCCTCTTTTCAGCTCGTGGTGGTAGCTCGAGACGCCGACCCCAATTGCTCGGATGATCACGCTCGAACCGAGGCTGGCTCAGGGGAGACGGAGATGCGCTCGGTCAAATGCCGAGAGCGGCTTTATGAAGTCGAGCTGGGACTGCGTCGAGCCGAGAGCGAGCGGGGCCACCTTCAGCTCATCCTGGGTTAGCGAGATGCCGAGATCCGGCGTATGGAGAGCAGGATCGCCAAGATGGCCCCTACAGGAGAGGACGGAGACTCGCCGACCGCCTTCAGCAACGCCCTTCGGATCCAGTGCGTTCGGCACAATCTGACGAAGATAGTAGCCGAAAGGGATGATCAGCTCTCTGAGATCCGTCACCTGCAGACGGTAGAGGCGGGGCTTCGGTCGGAGGAAGAGGATCTGGCGGCCGAGGTAGCTAGACCGGCGACCGAACGGGACGTTTGATGATTTTTCTTTTAAAAACCAAGTGTAGTGGGTCGGCATTGTAACCATTGTTCTTTAAGGCTTTGTGGCCTCATTGTATGGAAGAGTTGTTTTGTACTGTGTCCCAATTATTAATAATATTTCTTTCACGAACTAGCACATCCTTTGTAGCTCTGCGTAGTTGTTTCGGTTCTAACTGTGTTCGTCGCGCCGATGTCTCCGACCCGGCCCCTCTCTTGTTCGCGGTTCGGTGCTGTAGAGCGATCTGAACCGTTGGATCGTGGCACGAATCTTAAGACGGACCCAGTTCCCAAGAAAATGCTATCTTGTCGTTTAGCGTCGCTGGCAAGATCTGGACCGTCTGATCGAGATCTTACACGAAAGTTGAGGAGAAAGTGAGTTTTCTCCGTTTTGACGCTCGGATGGGCACTTGCTCGGTCAGCCGACCGGAGGCCTAAGAGTTCGAGCGACGTGGTGCGCTCCGAGCATACCTCTCGCTCGTCCGCGGTTCGGCGACAAGAGCATTCAGCCGGAGGTGCCGAGCGGTGCTTCTGTCTCCTCTTATCGCGAAGTTGTGAGGCGAGTCGAGCCTTACCCAAGTGTGGGCTTGCCGATCCTCGTGAGAGTTCGACGATCGTGGGAGCAATTCCGAATGGCGACCCACTCCTAACCCGCTGAGAAGCGAGTTTGTGGAGTAGAATCGAACCAAGTGTTGGACTCCGGAACCATCGTTAGAGTTCAACGGTTGTGGGAGCAATTCCGAATGGTGACCCACTCCTAGCCCGCTGAGAAGCGAGCTTGTGGAGTAGAATCGAACCAAGTGTTGGACTCCGAAATCATTGTTAGAGTTCAACGGTTATGGGAGCAGTTCCGAACGGCGATCTACTTCTGGCTCGCTTAAGGGCGAGCTAGAGAAGTAAAGTCGAGCCGAGTGTTGGACTTCGAACCATCGGTGTAGTTCAACGGTTGTGGGAGTAGTTCCGAATGGCGATCTACTTCTGGCTCGCCTAAGGACGAGCTGGGGAAGTAAAGTCGAGCCGGACATTGGACTCCGAACCATTGGTTGAATTAAAGAATAAGGACGGAGAGATACAAGCAACTTTATAAATACGAAAAAATCATTCTTTATTGATAATTGACGGCGAGCCGTTTTTACATTTGACAACTTAAGAAATGAATTACAAGCTAGAGGAGAGGAATGGTTCGACACCTCGTGATACTCAGAGAGGCACCGGGGCACTTTCTTAGTATTTTAGGAGGTGGTCGGCATTCCAGGTCCTCGGAATCTCTCTGCCCTCTAGATCTTCCAGACGATAAGCTCCGGGCCGAACTACCTTTGTGATCTTGTAGGGTCCTTCCCAGTTCGGAGCCAATTTGCTCCTCTGATTGGGGAAGGAGATGGCTAGCTTTCTGAGGACCAAGTCCCCCTCCTTGAGATCGGTGGGTCGGACTTTCTTGTTATATGCCAGTTCGACCCTCCTCCGGTAGTTCTGCTGGCGTATTGATGCTCTTTCCCTCAGCTCGTCTACCAGGTCTAAGTTCGCCCGGAGGTCTCTGGCGTTCTGTTCCTCGTTGTAGGCTGCGAGGCGAGGAGAAGGTATCCCGACTTCGAGAGGTATCACTGCCTTGGACCCATAGGTGAGGTTGAACGGGGACTCTCCTGTGGGGGTCCGTTTGTTGGTGCGATAGTTCCACAGCACATTGGGGAGTTGGTCGACCCATAGGCCTTTGGAACATTTGTCCAATCTCTTCTTGATACCAGAGAGGATCTGCCGGTTAGCATTCTCCGCCTGTCCGTTCGACTGAGGGTGGGAGACGGAAGAGAAGCGCTGTTGGATGGCAAGGTCTTCACACAAAGCTCGGAATGCGGCACCAGTGAACTGAGTCCCGTTGTCCGTTACGAGGACACGGGGGACGCCGAATCTGCAGATGATGTTCTTCCAGAAGAATTGAAGCACCTTATTCTCGGTTATAGTGGCGAGGGGCTCGGCCTCAATCCACTTCGAGAAGTAGTCGATGGCTACGACCAAGAACTTGAACTGGCCCGGAGTTGGAGGGAAAGGCCCTAGTAAATCTATCCCCCACATTGCGAAGGGGATATGACTTGATAGGGAGGCGAGGTTGGCTTAGGGGAGGCGACGAATGTTGGAATGTCTCTGACAAGAGGCACATTGCCGAACGTGTCGCTCGGCGTCTTGGAGGAGAGTCGGCCAGAAGTATCCGTAATTCAGAACTTTCCGAGCCAAGGACCTAGACCCTGAATGCGCTCCGCCGATGCCTTCGTGGAGCTCCTGTAAGGCATAGTTGGCCTGTTCCGGGGAAAGGCACCTCAGGTATGGTCGGCCGTCAATCTGCGAGAAGGAGCGCTTGTACAAGATTCCCTCGACCAGGACATACCGCTCGGCCCTGGTTCTTACTCGGCGCGCTTCCTTGACGTTCCGGGGCGGGGCCATGTCCAGTATGGCCTTGATTTTCTCCGGATTTGCTTTGATCCCTCGCTGGCTCACCATGAAGCCGAGGAACTTTCCCGACGAGACCTCGAAGGCACACTTGTTCGGATTAATCCTCATGTTGTGCCTTCTCAATATGCCGAATGCCTCCTGGAGGTTGGCCACGTGGTCGGTACCTCGGATGCTCTTGACGAGCATGTCGTCGACGTATACTTTCATGTTGCGGCCTATTTGGCTTTGGAAGACCTTGTTGACGAGGAGCTGGTAGGTGGCTCCAGCGTTCTTCAATCCGAACGGCATGACTCTATAGCAGTAGAGGCCCTGGTCGGTAATGAAGGAAGTCTTCGGAATGTCCGGGGGGAACATTTGGATATGATTATAGCCGGAGAAGGAGTCCATGAAGCTGAGGAGCTCATGGCCCGAGGTGGCGTCGATGAGGGTGTTGATATTTGGGAGAGGGAATGGATCCTTCGGACACACCTTATTTAGGTCGGTGAAGTCGATGCATATCCTCCACGAACCATTGGACTTCTTAACCATGACCACATTAGAGAGCCACTCGGGATTGTTCACCTCCTGTATGAACCGAGCTCTTAAGAGCTTGTCCACCTCCTCCTTAATGGCTTGTTGTCGCTCGGGGGCGAACTTACGCCTCTTCTGCTGAACCGGTCTGCACCCCGGTTCGATGCTGAGGCGGTGCACAAGAAGGTCCTCAGAAATCCCGGGCATATCCGCGGCGGACCAAGCAAATAGGTCGCGGTTCTCCCGGATGCACTGCATCAAGTCGGAGCATAGTGCAGTCGGCAAGGACTTGCTGATGAGGAAATTTTGACTCGGGTCCTCGTCCGAGAAGAGCACTTCTTCCAATTCGTCCGCCGGCTCGAACGTTGGTCGGACATTCGGCTCGGGGATCTCTAGTGTCTCGAGGGAGAGCACCGGACCCCCAGTGGAATTCATATAGCACTTCCGAGCCGTCTCTTGGCTGCCCCAGACTTCTCCCACTCCCGCCCGGGTGGGGAACTTCATCTTGAGGTGATACGCCGAAATAACGGCTTCCAGGGCAGCTAGGCCAGGTCGGCCTAAGATAACATTGTATGCGGCCGGCACGTCGACGACCATAAAGTCCATCGGCTCTGTTCGGGTAGTAGGGGTCTTCCCAGCAGTTACGTCCAGAGTGATAACCCCTTCGACCGAAACTGGTACCCCCGTGAACCCGTGGAGCGTGTAGCCGGCCGGCTTGAGGCGATCCCGAGACAGCTGCAACCCTCGGAAGGCCGAGAGGAAGCGGATGTTCACCGAGCTCCCGTTGTCTACCAGGACCCTCTGCACTTTGAAGTTTGCCATGCGAAGGTCGATGACAAGTGCGTCGCAGTGGGGAGTTCGGACCCCCTTGAGGTCTTCATCGGAGAAAGTTACTGGGACACCGAGGCCTTTGGGGGGAGGGGCACTGTGAACTGAATTGACCTCTCAGATTCCGAGAGGAGTTGGAAGAGCCCCCCATTGGGCCCCCGTGAATAAGGTGCAAAACCCGTTCTTCCTCGAACTCGGGGGTTTGATCGCGTCGCTCGGAACGCTTGTTAGCCCCCCGAGGCGGAGGAGTGGTGCGATCCGCCCGATCGTTTGCCTTCACAAATTTGGTCAACTGCCCCCTCTGGATGAGGGCCTCTATCTCATTTTTCAATGCCCGGCAGTCGTTGGTGTCGTGGCTGTGGTCCCGGTGGTAACGGCACCATTTCTCCTTGTTCATCCTCTTGGCTGGGGTGTTCATCCTCGGAGCGGGAGGTATAACTCCTTCCTTCTCCACTTCCATCAGGATGGTGGAGACATTGGTGGTGAGGGGAGTGAACTTCTCGAACCTGGGGGGAGGACGGCGCTGACCGCTATTGTCCTTCTGCAGCTTCTTGGATCCTTCCTCCTCTGCCGTCTTCCTCTTCGAGCCGGAGGCAGGTCCTCCAAAACTCGGGAGGCACTCGGCCTCTTCCGCCCGAATGTACTTCTCGTATCTTAGGAGAAGATCGGCGAAGTTGTGCGGGAGCTTCTTGGCGAGTGACGACTGGAGGTTGGAGTTGAGGACGTTCGACTGGAATGCAACGGTCGCCACTGACTAGTTGAGGGAGGCGATCGACCTGACCTCCACGGTAAATCTCCTCACGTAGTCCCTCAACTTTTCTCCCCTCTCCTGTCGGAGGTGGAGTAGGGAGAGGCTAGTCTTCTCCGTTCGCCTGCTACTCACAAAGTGAGTTATGAAGAGCATTTCGAACTGCTCGAACGAGAAGATGGAAGAGGGAGCGAGCCAGGAGTACCATTCCTGTGCCGACCCCTTGAGAGTGGCGGGGAAGGTCTTGCAGAGCATGGCGTCGGAAGCTTGATGGATCAGCATTAAGGTCTTGAAGCTTTTGACATGATCAACAGGGTCTGACTCCCCTGAGTACGTTTCAAACTGCGGAGGTTTGAAACCCCTCGGGATGGGAGCCTCCATGATTGTCCGAGAGAAGGGGGGTCTGCTGGGGCGGACGGTCCCTGCTCTCGACTCCTCCTCTTTGTCCATGCGACCGATGCGCCTCTCCATCTCGTGGAGACGACGGTAGAGGGCATCATCCCTCCGTTGGTAATCAAACGATCCCCCGGACTCTTCTTCATAGGAAGGGGAGCGAGGACTGCGGCGTCGATAATCCTGGGATCGGCGTGTAGAACCCCGTATTTTCAAATATTATTTTAATTATTTGAAAATGATTTTAAATGATTTTGAGTATTTAATAAATACTTTCCAAAAGTTATCTTTTGTACACGTGCAAAACACGTGCAAATGACTTTTTAGAAGTTTGGAAAATTAAGTTTTCTTTATGAAAAATCATTGTTTATTATTTGAGAATTATTTAATATTTTTCCAGATTTTTCAGAAATTAATTATGCCTATTTGCAATTTTTGAGAAAAGAAGGACTTATTTGCAAAATTGACAATTTTGAGGGTTGAAGTGCAAAGTGTATTTGCTGGACTTTCCGATCAGTACTTGTTGAGGTTTGAGAATATACTTTTCTATTAGATCCTAATTTAAATGATATTTGGTTTATTTTTCAAAGAAAAGAATTATATATGTAAAATGTACTTTCGAAAGAAGTATTTTGTAAAGAGGGAATAAAAACCCTAATATTTTACTCCGGCATATATAAGGGATTTCTTATTCCCAGCCGTCATTACAATATTGAGACTTTTGAGATTTGTTTGAGGAACAAGAAGAGGCTTTTTGGATCTAGCAAGGAGAAGAGCTATTTCGTGGATTTTCTTCAAAACAAGGTGAGTTGGTTTGTTTTGTTTTTGCTTTGCTTGTTTGTTTTGATTGGTAGATGACGTAAGATCTTTGTTATGCTTGTTGTGATCATTATGCCATTATTTTGTTAGTCTCATTGTAAATATGATTTGGATCTTTAATTTGAGATGGAGGATGAGAACTTTTGTTGATATTTGGATCATGTATGAGAAATATTAAGATTTATTGAGGATATGTTGATCTATGAGATCGTATTGTTGAGAGACATATTAAGAATTAATTTTGTTGTGATTAGATGGTAAACACCTGGACCTTATGATTGTAAATCAGATTTGGATTAAGTTATGGAAGACTTTTTGTTGAAGAAAAATCCTAATGGGAGAATCAAAGAATTAAGATCATGAGAATATGAGATTGGAGAAATTGATTGATTGAGTAATGTAACCATGATGGAGATTGTTGAGAATTGTTTATTTGCCTGAATATAAATTAATTTTATGATCGATGAATCTTTAGAATACTCCCGTTTGATTTGTGTTCAGATCTATACTTTTTGTAAATCTGTAGCCGACAGTCGACTGGCCTACAGAGCAGTCGACTGGTACGTGCCTACTGTGTATTTTTGAGTCTTGAGATTTGTTCGGGACAGTCGACCTGGACTGAGGTCAGTCGACTGGTCCTCTGGTTGTATTTTTGTTCAGTTCTTTCGGGATGGTCGACTGATGACTTGTCAAGTCGACTGGTCATGCCTTAGATTATTTTTGTAAAATGTTGGGATATGTCCTCTGGACAGTCAACTGGTCCATCAAGCAGTCGACTGGTCCTGTAGGATCTTGTATTTGATTTGAGATATTTTGTTTAGTGTTTGATTTGAGACATTTGTTCAGTTAAGAACATGATTTTGAGATATTTTGTTGAGCCACTTGTTTGGTGGAATTTGTTCAGATATTTGTTTTTGAGTCTCTAGAGGTAGGTGACCCTAGTATACCGGTGTTTGTTCAGTTATTTGTTGAGGCCCATCGAGGCACATTTTCAGTTATTCAGATTTTTGGTCCGGTAGGGTACACTACTCTAGGAGATTTGTTCAGTAACCCAAATTAATAAGGACAGGCATTAGTAGTGTCATGACGAATGGGAACTTGAGTTATGCACCTCAGTATGGCTTTTGATGTAGGATTAGTCTCCTGAATTATCCAAGTAGTTAACTTGAGATGTGTGATTTATCTCCGGAATTATCCAGGTAGTTAACCTGAGATGTGAGGTATTTCTCCGGAATTATCCAAGTAATTATCTTGAGATGTGGGATTGAACTACGGAATGATCGGAGTCGAGGCGACTCTTTTGGGGTATTCTTGTGATTATGAGTCTATGTTTAGATGTGGGATGATCTCCTGAATTATCCAGGGAAAATACCTGCGATGTGGGATCAATCTCCGGAATGATCAAGCATGGGCAAATTATCATAGTTTATCTTCATCTCTTAGTAGTCATCGTTGTCAGCATGTAGTCATGATGTTTTCTGGAATCACTTTTATGCATTCGGATTTCCTGTTCTTACACTCTTGGCTTTCGGTTTTGATAACACCCATTATTCTTTGTTGTTATTTCATATTTTAGGGTTCGATTATTATTTGTTGGATATCATGTTTTAAGTTCATTTATGTTATTTGTTGATTTGTTACCACTCACACCATTTATGGCTGACCCCGTAGTTTGGGGGTTAGGGTTCAACTCTAGCCTCACTTGTTGCAGGTTATTGCTTGGTTGGAGGTTGGATGCTTGAGTGGGCAGTTTGAGATAATTGGATTATTTAGTGTTTTGTGTAAAATTGTAAAGACTTATTTGAGTTGTTTTTGAGTTGTAAATGAAAGATTAATTTGTGTCGAGATGTTTAGACTTCCGCTGTAATCGTAACAATTGTTGTAATAAAGAAAGAAAAATATTAGTGGTGTTGTTGGTGTTTATTGTTGTATTGAAGTGGATTACTGGGATTTCGCCACTTATTTTCTAAGCTCTCATATTAGAAATTTGGGGCGCTACACGGCGAGGACTATGATGGTGTTGCTAGCGACTGGGAGCCGGGAGAGGACTTCTGGATCGGTGGCGAGGACTTGGAACCCGTGGGGGTGTTGGAACCCTCTGGGCATTATGGTTGTTAGGGCGAAGGTTGAGGGCCTGCAACACAGTCTCCTGGAATTGTAGGAACTCGGCACGAGTGATAGGTGCCTCATCGTTCCTCGGATGATGTCGATTAGCAGGGGAACGTGGCCTCCTCCTGTGACGCTCGGGAGATACGCCCCGTCCTCTTCGGTCCGGAGACCTCCTGCCATCTCGGCGATAAGGAGATCGCTCGCCTTGATGTTGGCAGGAAGCTCCCTCTCGGGCCCGCTTCTCATCTAGGCGGTTGCGAAGGTCCTCATCCTTTTAGCGGTTCAGAACGGTGTTGCGGAGGTCAGGGTGATGGGAAGCCATTGAATCCAAGGAGGCATTGTGAACCGAGACATGGTCTGGGTGGAGAGGTTGCTTCTGCCTCCGCCCGTTCTGGCCAGCAGGGCCATTAGGGGGTTGTTGATTCAGGAGAGGATCTTGGACTGGGGGAGGAAGTTGCTCGGGCTGTGGAGGAGGATGCACGGGGACTTCCTCTTGCTGATCGACGGGGTTGGGCCCATGGTTGGACCCCCTTGATCTGACCTTCCTAGGAGGCATGGTTGGAGAAGAGCTAGTCGACGAGGAAGAGGCGGAGGCTATTCGTGTGGTGTTCCCACAGACGGCGCCAATCTGTTACCGCTGATTCTGGTGTAGGGGTAAACAAATAAGATTTGTGAGTTTGCAGAAAAACCTGAATAGCGGATCCAAGCCTTCTGATTCCTGTCGCTACCTGCAAGGAAGTGCGATACACTGGGGTTGATTCCGGCGACGCACCCTCTGACGCTCTTGTCAGTAACCAGTGATGATTAAGAAAGAGCTTAAGGTGGAAAAAGAGTGATTACCTGGTCACAGTCGTAGGTGGGAGGTATTTATAGTCGCCATGGGAGTGATTAGGGACCTGATTTCCTGTGTAACTGTCAGGAGTAAAATCCTCGCAATCTGTTTAGGAAACTGACCCCTGATTCCCGGTGAGAGCAAATCAGGCCCGTTGATTCGGTCAAATCAGTGACCCTGATTTTCCTCTTGCTGATCTGGGTTTGTCTTGGGTCGGGACCCGTACCCAGTTGGAGTGGATCCGTTTGTGGGCTATTGGATCTGTGAGAAGGAGACCTAGTACCCGTTTCGGACCCATTTGTATGTGAAATTACCATTTTACCCCTGAGCTTCAAGATTCGTGCCTAATCTGGACGGTTCCGATTTAACCCCATTTTTAGCCATATCAGGTGGTAAGAGATACTTCATCACATTCATCGATGATGCTATAAGAAAGGTTTGAGTTTATGCAATTCGCTAGAAATCAAAAGTTTTTGAGGCATTCAGAGCTTGGAAGGCCAGGGTTGAGAATGAGACGGGTTGCAAGGTAAAAGCAATAAAGTCAGACAACGGAGGTGAGTACATAAGCAAAGAGTTTTTTAACTATCTGGCAAAGGAAGGTATTAGAGGAATCAAGACAGTTTCTAAGACTCCACAGGAGAATGGTGTAGCAGAAAGGATGAACCACACGATACTCTAAAGGGCGAGATGCATGAAACTTCATGCGGGTCTTCCGGTCCATCTTTGGGCCGCTACAGTTGATACAGCAGTGTACTTGATTAACCATTGCCCGTCTAGTGACCTTGATGGGGCCATTCCAGAAGAACTATGGTCAGGTAAAACTGTTAATTATTCACATTTGAAAGTTTATAGTTGTATGGCATATGCATTGATTGACAGGAAAGAAAGAAAGAAGTTGGACTCTAAGTCCAGGAGGTGTGTGTTCATTGGCTATGGTGGCGATAAGTATGGTTACAGGCTTTAGGATTTTGTGGATAACAAAGTCATTCGCAGCAGGAATGTAGTGTTCAATAAAGATGTCCTATACAAGGACAAGCACACATGTCAAGATAGTACAACCAGTTCAGAATTAGATTGGGGTTCAGACTCAGATTCATATTTAGATTCTGAAGGTGGCCCTAGTGGTGGGGGCCCTACAGTGCAGCAGCAGGTACAGGTACCACATGCAGCATAGGAGGCTCATGGTGAGCCTATTGGGAATGAGCAGATTATCCAAGACGAACAGGTACAACTAGAACAGTTCGGGGAAGCTGAACCGGTACCCATGTTGAGAAGATCGACACGAGAGAAGAGGCCAACTAGGATATTTGATCCATCAGCTATTATTGTTCACGAGCATGTTCTGTACACGAATTCAGGGAAGCCAGAGACTCATGAGGAGGCTTTGAGGGAACAGAACCAAACTTGGGAGTTGACCAAGTTACCTGCAGGGAAGCGCGCTCTTATGAACAAATGAGTTTTTAGAGTCAAAGTTAAGGCAGATGGCAGTAAGAGGTACAAGGCCAGGCTTGTTATGAAAGGATTCTCTCAAAGGGAAGGTGTTGATTATAGTGAGATCTTTGCACCGGTTGTGAAGATGGCTTCTATTAGGGTTCTGCTTAGTATTGTGGCAGTTAAAGACTTGCACTTAGAGTAGTTGGATGTGAAGACAATATTTCTCCATGGTGATGTCGAAGAAGAGCTGTACATGAGACAACCCACAGGTTTTGAAGCTAAAGGAAAGGAAGACATGGTGTGTCAATTGAAGAAGAGTCTTTATGGGCTCAAACAAGCACCGCGGCAATGGTACTTGAAGTTTGATTGCTTCATGAGAGGAAAAGATTTTGATTGGTGCGAAACGGATCATTGTGTGTATGTTCGTAGATATGAGGACAATGATACAGTTTCCTTGGCATTGTATGTGGACGACATGCTGTTAGCAGGTTCATGTGTGGAGAAGATCAAGGAAGTGAAAAAGATGCTAGCTTCGGAGTTTTCAATCAAGGACTTGGGTGAAGTAAAGCAAATCCTCGGCATGAAGATCAGTAGAGATAAGAGTAACAAGAAGCTTTGGTTATCTCAAGTGGACTATGTGAAGAAGGGGTTGAAGAGATTCAATATGGATGGCGCGAGGCCAGTCACTTCTCCTTTGGCTGCTCACTTCAAGTTATTAATGGACTTGTGTCCTAAGACAAAGGCAGAGATGAAGGAAATGGCTGCTATTTCTTATGCCTCAGCCGTTCGGAGTTTGATATATGCAATGGTGTCTATAAGACCAGATATCGCACAAACAGCGGGAGTTGTCAGCCGTTACATAAAGAATCCAGGTAAATAGCATTGGGATGCAGTAAAGTGGGTTCTTAGATATCTAGCAGGTACATCAGACCACTCTCTTTGTTTTGGGGAGATTCTCATGGTTATGTGGATGCAGATTTTTTGGGCGATCGTGATGGTTGCAGAAGTACTATAGGGTATATATTTACAGATGGTGGAACAACTGTTAGTTGGGCTTCGCAGTTACAAAAGGTTGTAGCACAGTTAACTACGGAGTCAGAGTATATGGCACTTACAGAAGCGATAAAAGACATATTGTGGATTTCGGAGCTTATGAAACAGTTGGGCAGGAAGCAACCCATAGGTGAACTATGGTGTGACAGTCAAGTGCAGTTTTCTTGGCAAAAAACTCGGCAATCACTCTAGTACCCGGCACATTCAAATGAGGTATCATTTTGTCAGAATGGCGGTTGAGAAGAAATGGTTGAAGCTAACTAAGATTCTTGGCACTAAGAATCCGGCAGACATGCTTACTAAGGTGGGGAATAGCAAGAAACATCAGTTTTTCTATACCGCTATCGGATTGTCTCTAAGATAATTGTTGAGGAGACTCATAGAGACACAGGCCTAGACTAGGCCAATGGAAGAATGAAGAACAGGTTAGAGACTTCATGTATATGTCTCCAAGTGGGAGATTGTTGGGGTTTGTGGATCCAATACACGATAATAAGGTTGAAGAAGATAGGCAAGAAGGAGAGTCCAAGTGGGAGCAAAAGGTCAAGAGTAGTTGGAGGCTACAGTAGAATTGTGATCGACCACACGGTCGACCGCACCCCCGATCGCACCCCCCGACCGACGACCGGTTGACCGCGCAGTCGACCGTCTCGCTCACTGGTTCAACCTGCAGTCTTGAAGAAGTGACTGGTCGACCGTGCAGTCGACCGACCTGCTCTCTGTTGAAACTCGTGTAGTCGAAGGGAAAGACCGGTCGACCGTCAATATGGTGTGGTCGACCATCCCGACGCTGATTGATGAGCGGCTGAGATGGAAAGTTGTGGAATCCTATATATATTGTATTGTGTACGATTTTAGAGTTAAGTGAAAAGAAAATAGAGATCTACCAGTCGTCATTAAGAGATAGGGAGATAGAGAGAAACCCTTCACCTTGGGAGTGAGTTCTTGAGAGATTGATAAACCTAATCTTCATATTTCTAGTGGAATCGTAGAAGTCCCTCTGCACGGGGAAGTCGCCATTGTTTGGGTGAACCTCGATAAAAATCTTGCGTGTTCTTGTGTGTTACTTTTGATTGTTCTTTGTTCTCTTGTTTTGATTCTATAGTTTTTGCATCTCGTAGTCGTTGTTGAGTTTATTCTGCAGTTAGAATTCAACAAGAGGGGGCCTCTATTTATAGGGCCATGGTGAGAATCATAATGACAGACAACTCATTGACTGCATCGACTATAACGGCAGACAGAAGTTTGAATGCACTACTGTAATGACGGGTAAAACAGTTTCTACGGTTTAAAACGTGAATAAATGGCAGACAAAATTGTTTTTGCATTTATTTCAGCCGTTACTATTGGAAAAACAAAACTGTAACAAAAAAGTTGGCTCCGCACGGGGTGGGTTCACGTCGGTCCGGAATTCGTGTCCGCAGGACGTGTAGGCACACACAGGCCGCATGTAATCAGTTTTTCCAAACTGTGCTGTGTTTGAATTCTACCACCAAACGACAGAAATAGATGAACAGAACAGAAAATAGGGGGAAAGACGAGTTTCTGGTCTATTCATTCAAAAGAGAGGGGGCCTCTATTTATATGGCTAGGGTGAGAATCGTAACACCAGACAACTCATTGACTACATCCACTATAACGGTAGACAAAAGCTTGAATGCACTACTGTAACGGCAGGCAAAACCGTTTCCACGGTTTAAAACATGAATAAATGGCAGAAAAAATCATTTTTGCATTTATTTCAGCCGTTACGATCGGAAAAACAAAACTGTAGCAAAAAATTTTGCTATGAACGGGGTGGATTCACGCCGGTCAGGCATTCGTGTCCGCAGGACGTGCGGGGCGCACACATGCCGCATGTAATCAGTTTTTCCGAACTGAACAGTGTTTGAATTCTACCACTGAACGTCCGAACTAAACGAACAGATTAGAAAATAGGGTGAGAGAAAGTTTTTGGTCTTTTCTTTTGGGGGAGAGGGGGCCTCTATTTATATGGCTAGGGTGAGAATCGTAACAACAGACAACTCATTGACTGCATCCACTGTAATGGCAGACAAAAGCTTGAATGCATTAGTGTAACGGCGTGCAAAACTGTTTCTACGGTTTAAAACATGAATAAATGGCAGACAAAACTGTTTTTGCATTTATTTCAGCCGTTAGAGATTGAAAAAATAAATTTGTAGCAAAAAATTTAGCTTTGCACGGGGTGTGTTCACGTCGGTCCGACATTTGTATCCACAGGACATGTAATCTGGTTCAAAATTTGCACCCCCTACACACACAAGAGAGAGCCTCTTGGCTTGCTATCTTACAATGCCAAGAAAGGGATTATTATATATCATTTTCTAATTCCTTTTGATTTTTCCGATGTGAGACTAAAATTCCTAAACTCATTTTCAGAAATGAACTGCCTCACTTTTGGGAGATAATTTCTCACTCACCCGATAACATTTTGAGCAAATAAATATACGATTTTGATCTACTCACGAAGGAGAACACAAATTCATCAAGACCTTTCACTAATTTATAGAGACTCTTACTCAAAAAATTGCTCAAAACTGATTCGTAAATTGTGTATAAAATACCCTTTTTCTTTCACATAGCTAGCTCCTCTCTTAATGAAAACTTCTTTTCACAGAAAATGATGACCCATATTGTCATATTTGCACATATTGCACATAGAATGCCAGGAAACACTTGATAAATCGAGGCTTTGATCGACTTTCACAGGAAGAGATCAAGGATGGTGTGGGATGCCCTACATCAATGTTTGGATGTATGGGAAAATTCCTTTGACATCGAGTGCCTGAACTTATTTTTCTTGTCCATCGTATGATGGTTCTTCGTTGAAAATCCTATATCATCAAAATGTTTGCTATAATCAGCATATCATCATTACTATAATGCAAATTACGGTTAAAGCGAATTTAAAATGGCACCTCATTTGACGTAAAGGAATCAAAACTGCTATCCCTGTCATGATCAGTAGTGCTTGGCTTGGCCTCCATTACTTGGGTTTTATTGTCTTGTGCGACCTGTCGCCATGTTGTGATCATAATGTTTATCACAATTCTCGATAATTATTATTTCTTTTAGTAAAAAGGTGGAAATTATTTTTCCCGTTCCATTATTAGTATACAACAAAACAAATTACATCAAAGTTGTTCATAAAAAGAGAACATTAGAAAACATAATTACAAAACCAAAATCACAAATTTTACTTGTCTCTCCTCAAGCTAAGATTGTAGTGAAAAAAACTTGCAACATGCTTTCCAATCTCACGAATGTCGTGCAACATAAGCTCATATTAATCACATCAGCAATGACTTATCGATCAACCATAACATTGATGACTCGCCAATTCACCTCTTGGCGACTCCAGCGATTACTCCATGTACTCCATTCGGCAACGCCTCACCTGTACAATACTCTGAAGACGACTTGCATGTTCACAACTCTAATGAAAACTTGCCTATATACCACTCTGACTACGACTTGTCCCTTCTTTACCCCGGAACGACATGCCTGTTCACGTCCACGATGACAGCTTGTCTGTTCACCACTTCGAGGATGACTCGCCCGAATGCCACCTCAGCGACGGCTTGTCCATCTACCGACATGCAACGGCTCTCCCATCCAAAATAGCGACGACTCACGCATCTACCACAACAACGTGGACTTGCACATCTGTCTCAATAGCCACAACTCGCACATCAACCACGATTTCGACGACTCTCACGTCTACCATAACGAGATGACCGGTTCACAGCCACAATGGTGAGGACTTGCACATTCACAATTTTTTTTATCTATGAATGTCAAATTTGAACAACACAAAATGAATCCACAAATTCGTTTTTTAGCCCAAAAAGTTAGAGAGCACAAATGCATATTTGAGATCCAAAGTCCGCTTCAAAGCCAAATTCCCAAACAAATAAGAGTTGAAAATTCTAATTTCAAATTTGAAACATGTTCGCGTGCCCGTCTCAAAATCCCCAAAGTGTCCTCCCTTCAAAACTCACGTGCATTACATCCTCCCCTCACACCGACACAACCATTCTCACGCTACCGCACCTCTGTGTACCTTCACCTCAACTCGGTAACCTAATTCCTTACCCATGCCTCTATAGGTGGGAACCCACTCCATATGAGTTCAAATTTTAAAAATTCAAATTCTCCAACCCTGATGGCATCAACCACAAGTGAACGGCCATTGGATCAACTCGCACGTCTCCAGCCATCGAAAACCCACTCTGAAGCTCATCTGATTTTCCCGAATACCTAATCCGGTGACCGGCGAAGCCACCAATATCATCTCCGGCGATGTCATGCACAATCTCACCGTTCTTAAGTACATGTCCATCTATGTTGCTGGTGAACCCATCTCAAACTTTGTGATTCGCCTACAAACCCAACTCCTACCTCAAACTCTATCGCTCACCGGTGAATATATGATGATAATGTCATTCATCGACAAGCCAACTGTGACCAACTTGTGGGCACACTAATTTTCTCACCAAAAAGGAAGCCACCCTCGTCTACTCCTCTCGTCGGAGTTGCTGACGATCAAACAACAGCATCGGAGGTGGGCTGGGGTGGGCTGGGTTTTGGGGGGGGGGGGACGAGGGATTCCTTCTCTCCTCGAGCGCATATGTAGAATTAGTTTAACTAAATTGTTTATCGGGAACAGCTGAAGTTTCGAATGTACTATGATTTCGATTTAGGATGTGAGTGCACGTCTGATTTCTTAGAATTCTCAAAATTTTATCTAATAATTATAACAACAACAAGGGAATTCGTTTCCTAAGAGAGAATTCGTAGAACATTTGAACGTACCTTCTTCAATCATCTGGATGACCTTCTCTAAATCATCGTCAAAGCTTATTGTAATTTCCTCTCTAATGTTTTAAGATACCCTCTTTAAGAAGACCCAAAAGCTTGGAGACCCGGGCTCGTCCTTCTTAATTAATGCTCATATTCTCCCATCCTTCATGTTTTCCTTCTTCTACTCTTCAACCACCGTTACTATTACCTCAACCCCTCCGTTCACGGCTGTGTCTGCATCATCCTTCATCCCTTCTCTATCATTTGGCTACATCAACTCTTGCCTTGAACCAATGCCAACATTCCTCGCCCTTCTCTCCCACTCTGCAACCTTCATCTTCTCTTGGATTAATAGGTGGCCAAGGTGTTTCTCGTCCCTCTCATACTACCTCAATTAAGATAGATAAGGGGCAAAGATAAAGAGAAAAGAATTGAAAACAAGAAATATATGAAACTAACGGGTCATTAAGAATTTGGACCTTGGCCTTTATTTGGGGAGAAATGAAGGAAGGCGAGGAGAGCTTTTCGGGTTATTTTTTGGAAAATGGGGGTTTTTGGTGGTGGTTTACTTGGTGATTTGGTAAATTCCAGGCATAAAATAGGTTGGCAAAGATTTGGATTTCTAATTTTTTTCAATTAAACATTTATTATTTACCATTATAGGATACATTCCCATTTTCTTGAAAAAAGACATTGATACAAGCCACATTTAATCTATAAATTGTAGTGTTCTACCATTTCAGGTATGAGCTTCATCAAGAATAAGAGCTCTCCTTTAGAGAATCTTGGCCTAGTATACTCCTCAATCACCTCGTCTTGCACCTCCTCTGCCACCTCTAAACTTTCACATACAGTCTCATCTCCACCCTAAATCACAGGGCTAGTGAAATCTGACACTGCCATTGTAATCTCATTGACCAAGTCGACAATTACGCCATTGATGCCCATCAAATGCTGCATGTAGACTGCTTCAGGAACATTACAACAATTAAATACAGAATACCATTAATTTTGAATGATTTAGCTCCATCCTGGTTCAGATGGAAGAAGCTTACTTAAGTTGTCCATATGTTAAAATGGAAAGATTTGATTCTTTGATTTTGGGCACAGCTGACGGGTTCTTGAAAACACCCTTCACTTTTGATACAATCCCATGAAAGACGGTCGCCAAGCACAGTTTAATGGCCTCATCCAAAGAGTTCCTTCTAATATCGCTGAAGATTTCAGTACCTCCGTTTGTGAATGGAAACCTGAATATAAGAATCAAAAGAAAAATTGATAAAAAATAAAAAATATAGATATCATAAGTTAAATTATAGAAGCTACAAGCTAATCTTGCTGGATAAATGCTTTGTAGTTTCCTCATTAATTGTGCTGCATCTGGTTGAAAGCTTGAAAAGATGATAGGCCTTTCATTTGCATGCTAAAAAACAAACTTAACAGTTTGAATAGAGTTGAAAGTGAGAATAGAGATGAAGCTCCTAGCTATCCCCCCCCCTTCTTCTCCTCACCGCCGGTAGCCTCTGCTATCTCCCCCACCCCTAACATGTTTCTCCTTCTCTTTCCCCTTTCTCTCCACTCCTTCAGACTCACTCTCTCCCTTCTCCTCCACCATTGTTCGACTGCAGTTTGTACCTGTGCTTTGGACCCATGGATCTTTTTGAACTTGAAATGTAATATCCCTAAAATAATTAACAATTATTTTGTATAATAATATTTTATATATGAATATGGTTGCACTTGCAAATGAATATTTGTCTTAATTAATTGTCTGTGTTGATACAAATTGTAATTGGCATTGTATGAGATAACTAAGTTATTGATGTGTGTTGTGACCCAACACAAACCAATTGTTGGTTTGGGTTCAACCTAATCTAACCATATTGACTTGTATGGTTAGTTAGGAGTGGATTGACTCATTTGTTCTTGTGCACATGTGTACATTCGAACAACACATACATTTGTACATCACACTACACAAAAAATAATAATAAATGGGAGACAAAAGGGTGGCTTTGGCTTGGAAGGAAGGGTTTGAATTTGTAGGGAAATCCTATGGTGGCTTCATGGCATGATGATGTCCCTAGTACAATTGAGTGGGTTGGAGAAACCAAGCAACACAAGTCCATCTCCACACTCAACTCACCCCCACACTCCACCTCCCCCCCTCTGGAGAGCTGACAAAATATAAGAAGAGCAATGGCATGAAGCCCTAGCTCATTTTTACAACATTTGCACTCTACAACTCATTTTTTCACTCTCCAAACCCTCTCTAAACCCTAAAGTTGCTATTTTTTTGGAGCAAGAACAAGGAGGAGAAGAATAAGCAAGGGTAGGATGAGAAGGCAAGCTTAGAGGCTATTGTTTGGTACTAGTAGCAACAATTTCAAGTGGGTGATATTCTCTCCTATTGTACGCTTCTTTTGACTTGAATTGTATCGTGTATGTTTGTGTGAAGCTTTAATTGAAATGGAATGATAAACAAGTAACATTTGCATATGTTCATAACATTTTAAAAGATACTAAGTAGATTAAATTGATAAAGAAGGAAGTTGAAGTTTGTTGTTTGTAGGATTTATTTTCTTTAAAGATAGCACCATGCAAGAGCACATAATTAGCAAATAATAGCATGCTAAATGGTTATAATTGTTTGGTTTCAGTTTGAGATAAATAACATGTGAAATAAGTAGAAATGCTAGCTCGAACTTGTGATTTTATAGCTAAAATTTTCTGTTTTGGATATGTTTGTTCATGCATGTTGTTGGAGTAGAAATTAACACTTAAATTTGGGTTTAATGACTTATATCCATGCTATGATGTGTTGGGTACGTTCATGAATAAATTTGATATATTATTAAGTGATTTAAGCATGTTTTACTTCACAAAATTGTAATGAGTAGCTTATGTCACTGTTTTTGCACCTATGAATCGTCACCACTTTAGAGCATCATAATGATATTAAAATTTTAATTTTTAAGCTTTAGAATCATGTTATAAGATGATGATATGTTTGGACATCAATAGATTTCGAAATGCATGTGAATAGAGTAGTTATTCAAGCTAAATTGTACAGAACGAGTTTATGTATGCTCACTGTTTTGAGGTGAAGTTAATTTTTGTTAACTAGTGGTTTGCAATGAGTGTACTTGCAGATTATGGGATGAAAATACCCCCACTTTATGCTTAATAGTATTGTACATTGTGTGTACCAGGTTGGTTCTTGTTCGGGCTCGAATAGCCCTTGAAATGGGTTCGGAAACAACCAATAAACGACAGTTTTTGCCTATGTTTGCTTCCTATTTGGAAATCTTATTTTCGCTATTTTAGGATGTTTCTCACTTCTTTGTGCACATCTATCATGTTGACTATGGACCTATAGTTTAGTTCTAGTGTAGGGTCTTTTAGATGTAGTTTTGATCGCCAAAAGAAGCTAAAAAAAGTCGATTTATTCGCTGTTTTGGGCTGCCCATGTTGGCTATTTTTTGCTCGCTGATTTGAACGTTTGCACAATCGTTGAGTGTGCTAATAACACTCTTAGGGAGTCTAACTTGCTGTTTAATAATGTAACAATATGAACCCTAGGTTTTAACTTGATAACACTAGACTTCGGAGTAGAATAGGAGACCGTATAGCCTAGAACGCGATGGTTGTAGACTGTTTTCATGTTCAGTTTTTACTCGCTATCCAAGGAGGTTTTGCTAGCATTTTTGGAGCCACGACTCAGCGGGAGGACCATAAAGGAGTTGGAAATCAGTGAGGCTCACGGAGAGCTTGGTCGCGGCCCGAGGACGTGTTCAAAACATCAAGCGAAGAGGGCAAAATGGTGACTGATGAGAGCTCGATTCGCTGTTTTCGTTAGGCTAGTTTTGGGCCGAGTTCGGCCAACTCTTAGGCCTGATTTGGAGGCCAAGTTGGACCTAATTGGGTTGGGTTAAATCTTAACCAAAAAGGCTAAGATTATTTAACAATAAAGAACTAGAAAAGAGTCATCTAGTGTTAGATAATCTCTTGAATCTAATTGAAAGTTTGATTGGTTGTTTAACTTGGAATAGATGAATGGAATTCTAAGTTAGTGCTCTAAGTTAGATTGGTAGATCGAACATAAATGATTAACAGAATGTAAGGCGTAAATTATTAATTGGTTAATGGTGTAGAGCAAGAAGATTACCTAGTAATCCATCTAGTAAATTGAACTTGTGGGATAATGAAAGCTAGAATTAAGAGTGTGGTTAATTAACTAATAACATCGTGTCTATGATAAGAACTAGGGATTCAATAATGGGAGGATTAGAGCCATTGGAAATGGGTAAATCAAGATAATAAAAGAACCGATCTAGAAGTTATAGAACTAACTATACTCACTAGTTCTAATAAGTTGTGTTGTCTGAGTTGTCCTAGTAGGTAATTTGTCTCTAAATGTAGGGCGTGTTGCTATTGTTTGTAAGGATAGACACTAGTTGACGTGTACTCACCTGTCAAGAAAACATGTGCGGCATTGTCTCGTCTATTAATTTCTGGGATATAGTGTAAGAGCGAGTTCGTCGAAAGCTTAGGGAATGGACCCTAAGTATTTTTCAATTTCTATGTTGTTTAATGCGAACAGGGAGCAAGGGCAAGACTCTAAGACTGTCGGTGGAGCGAAGAGTCCCGCAAGGGCACCTTTATGTTCGTAACAACTTTTGATGAGGTCTGGGAGTTGAGAAAGACCGCAGGGTCCAGTACCACACATGGAGCTACCACGGGCTTGACAGCGAGTGGAGAAAGACCTCAGGGTACGAGCGGAGTGGAATAATTAAGATCGGGGAGTGAAGAGAGATCACAGAGGCATGGTCCCTATCATGGATGCTCGGGAGTGGAGAAAGACCACATGGACTCGGCATGACACTACTGATTGCAGAGCCGAAATTGGACCGAACGACTGCAACCCCATCAGTCACTAGATAAATGTAAGAAACAGAGTAAGAGTACAAGTGTAGGTCTGCATTGCGGAAGATCGAACCATATAAATCAGACAGACGTAAGCTTGATTGGGGAGTATGTAGTATGGAATGCATATATTTCCAATCAAGTGTGCATTAGAATAAGAGCATCGTATGTATTTTTGTCTGTGCATTAGATTCTAGGATCATGGCATACACCAACACTTCTATTGTATGACTATCACATTTTCCGCATTAATATTGGTTGTTGAGGTTTTTGGAGATCGCTGGTTTATCAGTATTACGTTAGTTGCATTCAACTGATGTGCCTACATTTGGTTAGTTGCATTCAATTGATGTGGAGCTCGCATCATTGGCCTAAGTGTGATGCTCATCACCGTTCATCCCCACCACCCCAAAGAGGGAGAGCCCAAGAGGGGGGGGGGGGGAGGGGGAGGGGGTCTTCCTACTGGCCATAGATGGCATAAGAAGATCCCCCGGAGGGAGCACCGTCTATCTCTGCATCACCAAACCAGAGTGCAGGATCATGGCTTGTTGTCCAAGGGAGGATCGACTGCAGGGGAAGAGGACAGAAGAGGGTCAGAAAGGGCAAGGGTTACCCCCACCTTCATTCTACGCACTTATCTTCGGCACCTCCCCCGTCGCAGGAGTACCATTAACATCATCCTCCTCTATCCCCTTCCCGTCCTCCTCCTCAACCCATTTTCACCCTGCTTCAGAAACCATAACCCAGTCAAAATTCCCCCTACCACAACCAATCCCATCCCTTTCTCACCGTACCCCCCCCCCCCCCCCCATAGTACACTTGCAACAAGAATTCCCTTAGAAGTCTATTCCCCATAGCTTAAAGCTTTCTAGGGCTCTAAACGGGAGTCTGGATTTAAGAGTAGAGGGGCTGGACAATGTGGGTGTTGAGGCACGCCAGGAGGGGCCATGGGTGAGAGTCTAACACAAGTCGAAGAGGAGGACTTACATTAACAAATTTGACAGATCCTGCAAAGGGAAAAAATCCCCTATTCCCTGCTTCAATTGTGGAGGTATAGGACACATTAGGGACACATGTCATATGTGCGCTCTAATTTGGTGATCAACGAAAAGGAGAGAACATGGAGGTCTGGGGAGGGAGATCTCCAGATAACCCAGTACAAATAAAACTCTCTAATAGCCTTGTGATCATCAAATAGGAGGAACAGTGGCTACACAAATGGTGTGCAGCTATGAGAATCAACAAGGAGAGGTCATCGAAGAATCATCTCTTGGAAGCTTTAAATGGCTGATGGCCTCCGGGGGGAGACAAAGATTGTATTGTGAAGCAAATGTGCCGTATGCAGTTTCTTGTGTGTTTCCCATCGCCGGAGAAGTTGCTAGATGTTGTCTCGATGGTGAGTATCGGTTTTGGCCAATTTACTGCGACCTTCACCCAATGGTCCCCAAAGTTTGGGGCTGAGCAATCATAGGGGAGCACCTTTTGGGTGTGGATTCACAATGTCCCCCTCCACTGTTGGCGAAAGGAAGCTTTGGAGGAGATTGTCTCCGATTTTGGGATGGTGGTGGAGATTGATTCAAAAACAGTGAGGCAGTCAGATTTGGTGTCAGCTAAAGTAAAGATTAGGAACCTAGACATCAACCTCATGCCGAGGTTTGCTAAGGGCTATACCTAGAAGCTCTTACTTGATCCAGTTCACCTTGGAAGCAAAGGTGGAGAAGGTGGTGAGTCGGGAGGCTTACAGTACGGGTGGGAGTAGATCTGCCATTAGAGATGGGAGATCTTACAAACATGCTACCACCCATGATCTGATCCTAGACTCCACCATTGATGGAACTCACGAGATTGAGCGAGCTCATCGCCAGTTGATCCTTGCTGCTAAATCAATGGAGGAGCATCGGAGGGGGTCGACGGTGATGGCTGACACCGCCAACCCTCTCGATAGCTCAAATCTAACCCTAATCTCCCACCACTTGCCCAATGGCCTAGATCTTATCAAGATCACCAATTCCAACAATCAAGATGATCCGACATCTGGCGGTCAAAAGCCTGTCGTTGAGTTGGTTCGCTCTGAACCAGATCTGAGAAAATTGACCAAAAAAGCCTCAGAGAAAGCGAGAGTGTCACGCCCTGCTTTCCAAAAGAATACGGAATACGAGTACGTGACAAAGCCCAACGAATGATTTTCATCATTCATGAGCTGTAAGGATCAACTCAACAATATAACAGGAATATACAAGAAATATACAATCACTCATGCATGAAACAAAACTCATAATCAATAGAATATTTGAAAACAATTACATAATCCTCAAATAGAAATAAGATCTGGAAAGAAACAAAACTCCGAGATAACATGCCCAAATACAAGTTCAAATAGCAACGAACAGGTATTGATAAACTCAAAACATGAAATAAGCTATAGCATAAAATGATCCAGACCAAGCTAAAAATACTTGGTCACTTACTCCATCAGGCAACTGATCTTTAAAACCTGTATATTTAACATTTGGAAAAAATAGAGAAGCAAGAGACAAGATGCCCGTTAGTGCAAGCTACGGGTCGCAAGTAGTACAAGCAAACGGGTACAGGAAAAAAAACTAAAAGGTATAAAATAGGGAACTGGAATCAAGATCATATAACATATCATGGCAGGAATGTAACAAGTAATAGAGTCCAATAAAACTAGCAAGCAAGTAAACTGAGTCGGATAATCGGATCATGTAACAAGTGAACATGTAATTTGTAACATGTATCAAATAAATAAGTGAGGCAGATGACATGTGTGTATAAACAAAACATGTTATTATTAAGTATATTGTTAATCCGGTCTAATGCACCACTCATGCGTCCCATATATATACCACATGGTTGTTGCATACAAATAAGTTATGTTTAGGCCTAGTGGTGGATTCTATAGGTCCGTGTACTCAGGCATCATGTAACAGGTAAGAAGGTTCATGAATCAGATAATCATATAAATAGGTTCATGAATCGAGTAGTAATATAACAGGTTCATGAATCAATATTAATATAACTAGTTCATGAATCAATAGTAACATAACAGGTTCATGAATCGATAATGATATAACTAGTTCATGAATCAATAGTAACATAACATGTTCATGAATCGATAATAATATAACTAGTTCATGAATCATTAGTAACATAACAAGTTCATGAATCGATAATAATATAATTAGTTCATGAATCATGTAGCATGTGGGAAATACGGGCCCCTTTCCGAGTACACTTGCCTATATTGTCCACTACTAAACCTTTCCCTTAAACCCTGGGTTGTTACTTATTAATTATTATTATTATCAAAACAGGCATGAAAATGCACAAATAGGGCAAGTAACAGGAAACAAGTTCGGGCTGGGTAGAAAACATATTTGGATGCCAAAATAACTTATAACTATCAGAAACAACAAGAATTTCAATTCTGAACAGCAGGATGTAGCTGTACCAAAACTGGAATTCCTGTTGCTACAGGAATGCAAATCTGGATCAGTCAAAAGTTCTAGAAACTAGACTCTCTGCCGGTTCCAGCGCATATACACACAATATATAAAAGTTACAGCAACTGGGTTCAAATCAATATTCCACACATATTTTTATGTACAAGCAAAATCTTAAAGTTATGTTTACATGCATGAATCAGGTCTAAAAGCTCATCAAATAAATCCAGGAAAATTAAGGGTGATTCCCTAGTATGTCTAGTCACAACAAGATAAATTTCATATTATTATATTACCGATAACATGTTCAATTTAAATTACAAAGCAGGGTGATACAGGTGAAATTGTGAATCTAGAAATCCTGTTTAGCAGTACTAAAACAACAATATCTCACAACTTATAATTCAGAATTCAGTCAGATGTTCTAAAAACTAGACACATGGGGCTACAGTTCATATTCAGAAACCAACTCAATATTTTGTCATCAGCAGGGTCGAAACCATCAAGCAAGGCCAGGACAGCAGTAAATGTGATATCTTTTGCATGAAATGTAACATAATTATTAACTACCATGGATCTAAGTTAATGTGTGATGCAAATCAGGATTTAATAATTATTCAAACAGCACGCGATGTCCATTCTCAACTCATAAAAAAGGAAAACAATATCAACATATTCATCATACAACCAAACATCTATAAGTCATGGTGAATCATGCATGCATGTAGCCAAATAATTAGATCTAACTAATGTTTGTGAAATGAGTGAAATAACGAATGGTTGTGACTCTTACAATTATGGAATTGCTAGAGATGAACAAACGAGTAGAACCAAGATTATCAACGATAAACAAAAGGCGAGTCACAACTAAAATCTACTTGCAGTATTTCAAAAAGGTGCTTGTACGGGAAAACAAAAGAATTGTGTAAGTTACTTGCCTTGATTGGATTAAGATGGAACAACGATGGGAGAGCGATGAACAAACATGGAACTACGTGGCAGTAACTCAACGTGTAGTGCACGTACAAACAAAGACGGTAGCAATAGCGGGGTCACGGCAACAACTCAGGATGGCAGGATCGGGGAGAGCAACAGTAAGAAGCTTCGGCTTTGACCACGTGGGGCAGCGGTGGTTGGAGGCTGCTGCAATGGCAGGGGTCACCGAAAATGGGCTGCGGCAATACAGAGGGGAACAGGGGGTGCAACTATGGCGAAGGCTGGCGCAAGGGGTTCGAGAGTCAAGCACAGGGGAAGATGAACAGAGAAGTGAAAGGGGTGGTGCTCGATGGAGGATGGGTGCAGGCGGCAGTCGAGGGTAGACTCGATGGAAGGATAGAAGACGGGGGGGGGGGGGGGGGGGCTCGACTGGTGATGTTAATGGCGATGAGGCAATGTGCAGCTCGGGGATGGTGATGGTAGGATGGTGGCTGATGTCACGCCCCGCTTCCCAAAAAGGAATACAGAATACAGATACGCGACAAAAGTCCAGCAAATAGCTTTCATCATTCATGAGCTGTAAGGATCTTTACAGCAATACACAAGGATAAACAAGAATAAACATGAAATAATCATCCACGCATGCATGAAACAAATTAACATGATCAACTGAATTACTTGAAACAATTACAAAATTATCAAATAATCAGATCTGTAAACAACAAGTCACATGTTCTGGGACCAAAATGCACAATACAAGATTCAAGTAGCAGGGAATACAATTTATTCAAAAACAGGAAATAACTCAAGCAGGAGCACTAGACAAACCTAGAAGACTTGGTCACTTACTCCTTTAGACAACTGGTTACCGAAATATGCAAATTGATAATTAACAGGAAAAGAGAACAAGAAACAAATGCCCGTTAGTGCAAGTTACGGACCGCATGTAGTGCAGACAACAAGTACGGAAAGCAGATACAGAATATACAGAGTAGCAACGAGAAGCAAGTACTGAAGTAAGCATGGAGAGATGTGACGACAAAATAGAGCAACTAACTCTTAATCAAGAAATAAAATCATGTAACATGATAAAATAACAAGGTGCAAGTGGCATGTAACAAGTATTAAGTAGCATGCAAGTAAGTAACAAGTAACAGGTGTCAAGTAGCATGTACAAGTAACATGAATGGCAAGTGATCATGTTATTTTCAAGTCTTGTATCTAATCCTATCAAGGTAGCACTTTATGCGTCCCAAATTTTACCACATGGTTGCTACATTCAGACAAGTTGCATTTAGATTTCGTAGTGCATCATCTAGGGCCGTGTACTCAGGTAGCAAGTATCAAGTAGTCACGTGTCAAGTAATCAAGTGTCAAGTATTTCGTGTCAAGTATTTCATATCAAGTATCAAGTATCAAGTATCAAGTATCAAGTATCAAGTATCAAGTAGGATCTACGGATCCCCTTCCGAGTACACATTTCTACATTTTCCAATACTAGATCTTTCTTTTAACCCTTGCTTGATTTCTTGTTATTATTATTAGAGCAAGCATGGACATGCACAAACAAGGCAAGAAAATATGGCAAGAAACGAGGGACAAATTCAAGTTGGATAGAAGACATGAACAAGTGACAAAATAACTCATAATAGGCTAGGACAACGAGACTTTCAATCTGGACAGCAAGACACTACTGTACCAAATCTGAGATTTCCGTTGCCACAAGAATGCAAACCTAGATCCGTCAGAAATATAGAAACTAGACTCTCAGCCAAATCTATCGCATATACACAAGTCACATAAAAAGTACAGCAACAGGGCTCAAAACAACGTTTTATACAGAATTCATGTTCACCCAGAAAAGTAAAGTTTTGTTTATGAGCATGAAAAAGATATGAAAATACCATAATTAAATCTAGGGAAAATCTGGAAGGTTCCCTAGCATATCTAGTAACAGCATATAAAATTTCATAAAATTCCATTACAGGTAGCATTGTCAAATTAATTTGGAAAACAGAATGATGCAGAAAATTTATGAATCTGAAATTTGGAAATTATGACACAGCTGCAGTAAAACAGCGATAACCCACACATCAAAAATCAAAATTTAGTTCCGTCGAAAGTTCTGAAAAATAGACATCGAGGCCTACGAATTATATTCATAAACTAATTTATTTTACTGACCTTAACAGGGTCTAAAACGTTGAACCAAATCAGGGCAGCAGCAAAACGAAATTTCTTTTATGCTTTTAATCAAGCAACTCATATGCAATAGATCCAAATTAGAGTATGATGTAAAACATTGTATATTAGATACTTAAATCAACATGGCATGGGTAATAATGACTCTACAACAACATAACACATCTAGCACATCAACCGTGTAACAAAATACACAACATACCATAGATCACGCACAAGTATATATATGCATCAAGAAAAACTATCTAAATCTAATTTATTTTCATGTAGTGTGTGTATAACCACTTATTATAATGGATCAAGACTACGAATGGATCAAACAAAAGAATTCAAGATTTTCAAGAGATCATCATGGGAACGAACACAAAAACAGAGTGAGACTACATGTGGTATTTTGTACTTGTATACAAACAAAATATTATACAAGTTACTTGCCTTAGGGTGAAGATGACGAATCCGACGGAAAGAATAGAATAACGGGAATGTACCCCGGGCAACGAGCACCAACACAAAGATCACAAACAACGGAAAACTTGCCGGTTCGAGATGATGACGGCACACTGGATGCGGGAGCTTGCTGGTTGAGGGAGAAGGAGGGCGAACGGATGGCAGAATGGCAGCACAATGGGAGGTGTGAGGGGTTGCTGCCGTGATAGGCTCGGGATGAGGAGAGGTCGCGGGTGGTACAGCTGGCGTGGAAGGGATGAAGGCCGAGGAGGGGGGTAGTGGGTTCCGGCATCAGGGCGACACGAGGAGGGCGCGACGATGGGTAGGTGGCTGCTCTGGTCGATGGGGCTAGGGGGGGGTTGGGATGCAGTGGAAGGGAGAGTGAGGAAGTTGGAGAGCAAGGGAGAGATTAGGGTTTGTTTAGGAGATAAATACTGTGGGAAGAAAATAACAAATTAGGTTGTGATTTTAAGGGGATTTGGCAATTTAGGATTTTGAGGAAATCAAGGGAAGATAATGGGGAACATGATCTTCTTGTTAGGCAGACATAGAGAACGTGAAGGAGAAATTTGAGGGAGACTGGGTAAAAGAAGAGGGTATTGGGTTTAGGATCCAATAGGATGGATAATAGGGTTTAAACAGGGTAGATTGGGTTAGAAACCAGATCCAATAGGGTAGAAATCAGATATTGAACAATTAGGCCATGAATGAATAAATTTAGAATTAAACAATTCATCCAGAGACAAATACTTGACAGAAAGGTTTGAACCAAGAAGATTGAAATCACAGATGAAAAAAATAGAAGGATTTTATTGAGGATGAAGAAACAATTACACGATGCAGAAGAATGAAAGAATACAACCAGAATGAATACCCAGGAAAAATAAATACAATACAAAAAAAAAGAAAAAGGGATACAGGAGTTACAGCTGACGATGGGTCTGGATAAGAGGACGAGGTGGGAGATGGTAGGTGATGACATGGCAGAGGTGGACGATGGGTTTGAGGGTGGTATAGAGTGCGGTCGAGGAGGTGGGTTTGTGATGGGTTCAGGAGACGGGATGAAAAGGAAGACGATGGGGGTACTGGAGCTGCGGTGGCTCGAGCGGGAGCTACTCAGGGTGGAGGCAAGGTGAGCGAGAGGTTGCAGGCAGGGAGGAAGAGGAAACGATGGGGGTGTCGATGGGTTCGATGGTAGGTGGAACGGGTTGGGTCTGTAGTAAAAACAGAGGAGGAAGAAGGAGGGGTTGATGACGATTGAGTTTAATTAGAGTAAAGATGAGATTAGGGTTGGGGTTAACAGCAATATATATAGGGAAAATGAATGGGTAGCGGGTTAAGTGTTATTGGGTTTCGGGTCGATAGGAAGATTATAGGGTTTGGGTTTGGATAATAAATCAATTAATAGGTTTAAATCCAATAGGGAAAACAGTTAGGATTTAGATCAAAATTATAAATAAATCCATCAATAATAATACCATAGTACAATTACATCAAATAACATACATAAAATTCATACTCCAATGATAATAGTATGTAGATTACGATCTATAGGCTTCCAAAAAATAATAAACAATAGATTTAATAACAACAACAACAATAATAATAGCTATAATAATCAAAATCACAATAATAATAATAATAATAATAATAATAATAATAATAATAATAATAATAATAATAATAATAATAATAATAATAATAATAATAAAAAGATTTGTATTATAATATAAAAGTTATTGGAAACTAGTTACAAATAAAATTATTGATTAAAAATAGACTTTAATATAAGATCCAACAATACATTTTAACAAAAAGAATTTGAAAGTGGAAAAATAATTTACAAACATTGAAATACTGAAAATACACAGAAAATAGACGGGAACGGGGGTTACAAAGAGCGGGGGGTTGAAGAGCTCAGAGTTTTCAAAATAAAGGAAAAGAGGGCTCTTCAGCAAAATAGAAGGAAAAGAAATCTTTTGTGCGATTGAAGACAAAATCAAAGAGCGGAGCTCAGAGAAACTCAGATATGAATTCTCTGAATTTCCTTCTGAGAAAGGGGAAGAAGTGGGTAGAAGCGTGAAGAAGGTGTGACAATAGGTCGAGGAAAAACTCACCAGAACCGAAGCCTGCGCCCGACTGACGTAAATGTTTTCCTCAATTTTGCCTTCGAAATCAACAAGGTCACGAGGATCAGTGAGATGAGAAAACATCTCCAAAGCAGCAGTCCGACAGACCGACGCCATGACCTCCTTCACAGACCAGGAGGGAACCCACACCTTCGCCGACATGGGAGGTTTGGCCGAGGCTGTGGCATCGGCTGCAGGCGACGGGGGTAGTTTCTTTCCCTCCTTATTGATGGCCAGTCTGACCACCTTAGATTTGGAGGGCTCCACCCCTTTTCTCCTTCTTGCTCGGAAGTTCCTCCATTTCTGGAGGTGGCCGCTTCTGCGAGGCCTCCTCCTCTGGAGCCTTGGCATTGGCTCCAGCCTTCACCCTCGTCTCCGCCTCCTTCTGGGTCTTCTTCTTAGCCCTCATATCCTTGCATTTCTCTTTTATGAGCTCGAGATCCACCATCTTCAATAGTCTCGTTCGGAAGATGTGCAGTCAAAGAAAAATTAAGGAGGAAGGAGAGCGAATGAACGTGACCAACAGCTGAGGTATATACATAGAAGTGAGACCTCGATAATTGTGCCATGCGCATAATCACACGTGGAAACACGTGAGCACATGTCAAATGTGCGTTTTCTCTACCTCGGAGTGGCATCCAAGAGCGGGCATTAAGAAGAAAGCACAAAGCCACACTGGTCCTCCATGAGCTCGGAGTCGTATCCGAGGCCGAGCATTAGGAAGCGAGTTCAAAGCATCACCAATTTGCCCTACCCTTAGAGTGAAAACCAAGGCCAGATTCAAAGATAGTGGTCCATCCCCTCGGCACGTCTTCCGAGGCCGAACCCTCATAGAGTGCTCAAGCATCGATTCATCAAAAATCCATTGAACAAAGAATGAAATTCGTTGGAGCATCTTTATTATAAAACAAAGACAGTGATTACATTCGTATAATTACAACGGGACCACATGTTCAAGGATCGAAGTTCTGAGGCCCAAAGTCATCATCCAGACCCGATCCAGGAGGAATCGCTTCAACGGGGGAGGGGACGACACCCAAGCGGAGCAACTGCAACCTCTCATGCTCGCTACGTTGGTCGAACCCATTACTCCACTCTGGGTAGCCCCCACTATCGAGCGGATCCTAGGGTAAGGCGCTAGCCTCGAGAAGGGACTGTAAAAGGTGGACGCCTAGCACACCTCCCCAATCTGGTCCTCAACCGGAAGATCTCAAAGTCCATCTCCACGAGCATCTGTCTAAGGATGGAATCCGAGGATTGACTGCCAAAGAGACGAGAGGACCCGCTAGCATCAGCCTGAGCGAAAGCTATGTTGGCATCGGGAAATAATGTCTTCAAATGAGCCAACTCCCGTGACTAACTGCTATGAAAACCGAATCCCCTTCCTGATCAATCGCGTCCTTGCAAAGGCGAACGATCATCTCCTCGGCCTGACCCAGTTTATTACAGAGAGCGTGAACCTCACTTTTAAGGTCCTCCTCCCGAGGTCCACACAAATGCTGCTCAACAAAATGAATTGCAACTCAGACACGAATTAGATAGTCATGGCCAGTTGCGAATTTTTATTTACAAAAAATTTACAGTATGTGGTGGCCAGTCCGCGCATCGGCGCGTGCTCTTTATTAGGGGAGAGGTTCCACCTCCTCATCTTGGAGGGATGACGACCGCGAGGAGGCAGGGCACTTATGTTGTTTTCCAAGGCCATGACCCTCGTTCCTTGCACAGAAGAAGTCCTTACAGACTCACCCTCATCACGGCTCGGAACGTTGTAACTCTCTTCCCACTCTTCCTCCGTCTTTACCGAGGCCCGAGGGCTTTCCTCCTGGGTTGGGTCCTTACATCCACGAGCTCTGGACCCCCACTCGTCACATCATTGGCGGTCCCCTCCATCGACAGCCCGAGGTCACCCACTTCCGTACTCACCATTTCAATATTGACCTTCTAAGATCCGGGGGCCTATGAATATTGTTGTTCGGCTTCACTTGCCCTCAACGAAGAGCGACCAGGAGCCTCAGAAGATGAAGATCCATCGCCGCCAGAAGAAGAGGCTGAGCTGCTAGATTGACTAGCAGACATGTTTTGAGGAACTCAGAAATTTTTTGAATCGCTTGGGGTCGAAGGGGTGCTACTAGAGCCCAGTTCTGGATCGTAGCAGAGGCCCTCAAGGTCGACATTGGGGTCCCTTTCCTTGAAATGTTGAAGGGCTCACTCATAGCTTTCCACCAAGCCACACGCGATCTGATCAGCTGCATCATTGACCTCTGCCTCCAATTCCTTCACCCTCTTCTCTAACCCATCGACGCAGGTCTTCTAATCCTACCACCTCGACTGGAACCGTACAGCCCTGTGCTCGGCAGATTCCAAGTCATAAGTGTGTCCTGCAACAAAAAGAAAATAAGTGAGATACCAACTAAGGGATACAGAAATGAGCACTTACCATCACCGACTGCTAAGAGTACCGAAGGTATGCCGAGCTGAACGTTTTGTTTGCAAGGACTTTCCTGTCCATTGGAGGCGCAAGATTATTCACCACTTCGACGACCATCCGAGACTCCATAATGGAGTCGACGAGCTTCATCGGCCAATCGGGAGTGAAGGTCTCTCGAGCCTTATCAGGGATGACCTTTTCCAAGAATGGGTGGATTGGCAGCTACGAAGAATCCATCAGTTCTTGGGCTCGGAGAGATCTCTCACTCGGTTCTGCCAGGGAAGAATCCTCTGGGTCCCGAATAACCAGGGTCTTCGACCCCCTAACCCTTTTTGGACGGCCCTTCGGAGAATCTCCAGCACGCAGTGACATCTTTCTCTTCCCTTTTATCCTCAGCCGTTCGTTGCGCTGTCGGGGCAGTCAATAGTGCACTGAACTCATCGTATTTCGAGGCTACAAAGGGAGTATGTCAGATATGAACCCCCGACAAATAACAATGGATTACAAGGGGAAGAAACTCATCGGGGACAAAAGGACTCAAGTTGTTGACCGCAAGTGACATCTCCGTCACCTTGGACCAGTCAGTGCTCTGATTGTCGTCGAATAACCTACCAAAATCCACCCTCTCCTCTATCTTCAAGCCTCACGGGCTCCTTCGGAGCTGGCCCGTACGAACATGAGGTTGGTATGTCCCAAGGCTCTGAGCTGTAGATGACAAAATACTTCCTTCTCCAACCTTTTATGGAGTCAGGATGGTTGTGCACCACGCACCGCTTGGCCCGGGGATGATATACCACATGTAGGAACTCTTCAGGAGCACACTGAATGCTAAACTCTCTCGGAAGTACCCGAAGCTCAGAGGGGTGCTTTTCCTCTAGCTGAGAATGATGAAACCCGTCAACTAATTCCACGAGTTCGTCACGTATTGCAACGGGCTCATCCCTACCTATTTCAGAACCCGTTTGATAGACGGGTGGAGGGGCAATTGCAGGCTCAAAGCAAAGGCGTCCGTAAGGAACATACAAAAGTTCTCCCCCAGTTGATCGGTTGGACGAAGGCTTAGTTTCGGGATAATCAAAATGTACTCTCCGGGTATAAAGAACTTTTCCTAGATTACGGCTAGGGCACTCTCCATCAGAGTATTCTGCATCTCGTCTGCCTCTGTCTTTGGTCTGTTCGACAAAGACGGGGGTACGCCTGTAACACCCCAATATATATATATATATATATATATATATATATATATATATATATATATATATATATATATATATATATATATATATATATATAGACCATTTCATACTTACGTAGTTACTGAGTATATAGACCATTTCATACTTACGTAGTTACTTACTCAGAATAATCTTTATAAATTTTAATTAAAATTCTGGCAGAGTCTCCCTTGAAATATCCGCCCTTTTACAGAAATTCCTTACTCAATTCTGCAAACAATTACCTGTAACCCAACATAGACAATATATATCAATCCTCCCCAGACCAATTCAAGCAACAACACATAGGAAGTATATATGTAGGGCTCTGGGGGAATATCTCATCATAATATGTAAGATACAAATTAAAGAGCAATAATCGTTTGAAAACAAAAAGAATTTTTAGAAAAATCTTCGAAAAGCCTTTCAAAAACAAATCCAGAGAACCCAATACTCCACAACGAGGCGGGTATGAGATTTGCATACCTCATCACATCGCTATATATCATCATCCCATACAGTTATATACATAATCTTCCAAAATAAATTTTTTTTACACAAATACTATCACATATTCCTTTACAGACACCACCAGCACTAGTACGAGAAAGAATAACTATAAAACTAAGTACTACTAAGATATCTCACCTCGCTGCTACTCAAAACCTGCAAAGAGGTTCAGGGGCATCCTCCCTCAGGGAGGAACTCTGCTAACCCCAAAAAACATGGGGGTCAACCATAACTGGAGTGAGTATAATCTGCTAGGTTAGTTACTGAAATCAATAATATAAAAGGAATTAAAAGAACTTACTAACAAGATGATAATTAAAGATAACCTGAGATTAAACAGGAAAGCATAATAAATGAAAACTGAATATTGCACAAAAGAAATATATTAGTCTTCATCCAATCTACCATATCAACATCCATTCTATCTACCACATCATATCATATTTCTACTTTAATATTCCTTCCCATCATATACTATATTCATATTCATTTACGTCTCACCACCTCACATTCATTCACATCTCATAATATATCACAACACTTTAACATTCATTCTCTTCTCTTAATACAATTTACTTTCCTTTTTATTCTTATTACATCATATCACTTACTTAAATTCTCATTCTCATTTTATATTTTCATTATCATTTCATCATACAACTTACTTTACTTCTCATTCTTATGTTATCATATAATTTACTTTAATATTCATTCACACCTCATATAACAACTTGCTTTCTTTTTAATTCTCATGGAATAATACACCGCACCCCAAATTGATAACTTGGGTAATATAGCACCGCCCCAAACATAGTTTGGGTAATAATCACCGCATGACAAGTAGAACTTGGGTAATATATACCACACCCCAAAGCCGATAGCTTGGGTATTACATTACTTTATTTTTCTCATCTTCATCTTATAGTTTACTTTACATTTTATTCTCATCCTATAATACAACTATCATATCAACACCCCACTGATCCACCCTGAAAGTTGTGCCAAGGGAGGTAGTTCCCACCATTTCTACCGAAATAGCGGGCAGGTAGTTCCTCGACATAATTTCAAGGTGTAACAAACTCATGTTATATCATGCTTTTACTTTAATATCCATTCTCATCACATAATATCGCTTGCTTAAATTTTTCATCATATATTACACCTTATTTTACTTTTCATTCTCGTAATACATCTTACTTTACCTATTTATTCTTATAACACAATTTCTTTACTTTTCATATTCATTCTTGTAACATAATTTCTTTACTTCTCATATTCCTTCACATATTTATAACACATTTTCTTTACTTATCATATTCATTCCCACAACACAATTTTTTTACTTTTCATTCTCATTTCATAACACATTTGCTTTACTTTTCATGCTCATCCACATAACCCATTTTCTTTACTTTATCGTTCTCATTTTATATAATGCCCTTTCTTTACTTTTTCCTTCACTTTCTTTACTTTTCACTTTCATTCACATACACACTTTGTAACCCCTATTGCTCATATTTATATTTTTAATTATATTTAATAAAATTCTTGATTATTCTACTTTATTTTTTGTTGTATTTATTTTTATTTCTTTTGTATCGTGTGTTGTTCTTCTCTCTCTTCTGATTCATTTTGCCTTCATTCAGCCTTATTATTCTCATTGTTTGATCTACAATTTTTTCTTGAGATCATCTATTGTTTAAACACATTTTATGGCATATTTGTCTCTTATTGGATTCTTTTCTTCCTATTGGATACTACCCAGTTCACTCAAACCCATATTGTCTCTATATAAACACTCCAATTGCACCCTAACCCTAATTTTCTCTCTCTCTCATCCCAGCCATCACCTACCCCTACCCCAACTCCTGACCTTCTCCTAATCTTCCCCCTTCGTCGCTGTCGTCGTCCCGTTCTCCGACGCCGACTGCCGACCACCACCGCATCACCCTCTCCTCTTTTCTCTCCTGTGCTCGCACCCCCGGTCGCAGTGCTGCCTACCCCCGTGTCCCATCTTTGCTACTGTCATCTTCCTCTGTGGACGACACAGTCGAGCAGCCAGCGCCAGCCCCTAGCCACCCGTCACTGTCGCCGCACGCCGCTGTCCTTTTCCTGGTGCTGCTACTACCGCACTTGCTGTCTGTTGCTGCTGTATTTTTGTGGTGGTGTGGAAACATCTGTCTTGTGCACTAATTCGAGTGGTGTGATTTCTCATCTATTTGTTCATTGTGTTTGCTGTGTTCGTTGTTCGGGATCCGTTCCCGTTATTCTGTTCTTTATTTTCGCGTCATCATAAAAGGCAAGTAGCTTGTATATCTTCTTTTTGTCAAAGTTAATACCGTAAGTAGTCTAGTATGAAAATGTGTGTGCTCTCATGATGATCCATATTTGTTAGTTTAACCGTTGACATTATCTCTTGATCATGAGTAGTTACATTAGTTGACACTATTGCATGAAAACAATTAGATTAGATGACACTTTGACTGTATGTTGTTTGTGGCACACCATATATTGTAGATGACTGTTAGATATTTGTTGGATGTATGATCCCATTATAGACCATTTATTCACATGCCATGCTGATCTAAATAACCCACATATACCATTCTTTTGTATGACATCTTAGATTGGACCGTTTGTAATTAAATTGTTTGAAAAAATGCATAAAAGAACTTTTGTTTCACTGCTATCCTATTTTGTATAGTAATTTCGACCCTGTTAACTACAGTAAAATAAATGAGTTTGTGAACATGATTTATATCGTTTATTTTTCTAGTTTTCAGAACTTTCGCCGGATCTGAATTTCGATTTTTGATGCAAGAGTTATTGCTGTTTTACTGTAGTCGTATCGTATATTCCAGATTCTGAACTATATGTATTCTGTATGGAATTTTATTTTAAAACTTATAATAAAATTAGAATTTGAACTCTATATTTTGCTGGGTATGTTTAGACATGACCGGATCAAATCCCTAATTTTTATGGAATTAATTAATGACTTTTACATCTCATTTCATACTTGTGAAACCAACGATATATTTTCCAAACTGCATACTGTTCAGTAAAGAACTATGTTTTCAACTTGATTCTATTCGTTTTTGATGAAAACTTCGTAAATATGAACAGTAGCCTTATTTGTCTATTTTATCATCCTTTTTATGGATCTGGATTTTGAATTATATTTTATGAATTGTCTCTGTTTTGGTACTGCTATGTCTGAACTTTTAGAATTGAGATTTTGTTGCATTACTCTGTTTTCCTAATTTTTTGACCATACTATCTATAATATAATTTCATGATATTTTATATTTTGAAACTAGATATGTTAGGGAATCTTTCAGATTTAATTATGATGATTTTAAACTCTTTTCATGCTTATAAATAAGATTTTGCATTTTCTGGCGGAACACGATTTCTGTATTAAACGTTGTTTTCAACCCTGTTTTTGTGGCTGATATGTGACTTATATATGTGTGCTGGAATCCAAAGAGAGTGTAATTTCTAAATTTTCTGACGGATCTAGGTTTTCTATTCTGTAGCAGCAGGAATCTCAGATTTTGTACAGTAGTGTCTTGCTGTCCAGAACTGAATGTTTAGTTGTTCTGACTATTATGAGTTATTTTTATCAATTGTTGTAAGTACTACTTCATCTTAGACTTATCCATTGTTCATGCCATGTCTTTAGCCTGCTGTATTCGTTCACACCTGTTGACAATTATGAAAAGAAATTAAGACAGGGTTTTTAATGGAAAAGATCGAGTAGTGGACAATATAGAAATGCATATTCGGAGAGAACTCATTTTTCCCACTGTTTACTATGGTACCTACTGTTTATCTTTGGATGCATGAGGGTATGATCCATGACATCATTTATTTTTATTGCTGTTACTGTTACTTTTTGTCTGAATACACTACCCTATAGAAGTTCCACTACGAAATATTAAAACGAAACTGTTTGCTGTAGCAACCATGTGGTATAATTTAGGACACATGAAGTGCTACCTAGCTAGTAATGAACATTAGACATAAGAATAATTGTTTACACTGTCACATCCTGTTACTGTTGATTTACTGTTATTGTTGATTCACTGTTACTATTGACCCTTACTGTTACTGTTATACTTTTACGGTTATTCCGCTGTTTACTGCCATCTGTAAACTGTTACATTTACTGTTTCTCCATGTTAGTATTTCTTGTCTAGTTAGTTCCCCCCCATTTCCTAACTTGTATTGCTTGCGGCCCGGACTTGCTTCTAACGGGCATTATGTTATCATGTTTTCCTATTTTTCCTTATAATTGCCATATGAGCAGGTTTTGCTGATCAATTGCCTACTGGAGTTGGTGAGCAAAAGTTTTGAGCCGCACAATTGGAATCATTTGCTTAAAATATTTTGATGAACTATTTATATTTGTGAACTGTATTGAGACTTGTATTTGGGCTTGTAGTCCCAGGATTATTTTTTTTAATGAAGTCCCAGGATTATTATTTTGTTGCAGATCTTGTATTTGTTGGATATTTATTATTTTTACAATAAATGCTATTGAGTTACGAATTTTTATGCATGCTTGGTTGGAGTATACTGTTATATTTATTGTTGTGATGAGTCAAGCAGATCCGTACAACTTATGGATGGTGAAAACTATCCACTGGGCTTAGTCACGTAAGCAAGGCGTGACATGGTTTTTAGTGGTATCAGAGCCTCAGGTTTGGATAATGTGTTAGTTTGACTAAAACATTAGACATGCTTGACTCGATCGGATTTACTTGGCTCCCAACAAGCCATGCATTGCACAAAGAATTATTAATCAACTGGATCTGAATGCTAATTGTTTTGGGTTTTGTGGAGACTATGGTTCGTGGAAATGGTTCATCTTCACAAGAAGGCCATCCTGAGTTGGCAGCTGTAACTCAGGTGCTCCAGTAGATTGCTCAGATGCAGTAGGAGTACAACGAACTAGTTAAGGCTGCTTTGGAAGCTGCTAACCGAAATATTGTTCCGACCCCCGTTGTGCCTGCCCCTGTAATGTTGCCCCCTCGTCCGGGTACCGTTGCGGATTTCATGAGGCCTTACCCTGATAAGTTCGCTGGTACTGAGACGCCACTCGAGGCTGAGCAGTGGCCGATATGAACGTAGAGTCTGCTACAAGCAGCTAGGGTCGCTGATGCCGACCGTGTGGATGTGGTATGCGTCCAGTTGGTGGATTTGGCCCATATCTGGTGGAGGGCAGAATCCCAGAGGCTAGAGCGGCCTATTACTTGGGCCACTTTTGTTCAAAGCTTCCTTGAGAAATTCTTCCCGCGCATCACCCGGGTAGAGATGGAGCACCAGTTTCTTACACTGAAGCAAGTTGGTTGGTTGGTTGGTTGTTTAGTTGGTTGTTTGGTTGATTTATTAGTGCTGTATTTTGAGATTTTGTTACATATTATATATGTAGTATTGTAACACCAAGATTTCTTGAAACAGGGCTCTAGATCCGTGGACGAGTATGCCGCGGAGTTCACCAGGCTTAGCCGCTTTGCTACCACCTTTGTGGCGAATGAGGAGGATCATGCTCGGAGGTACCTTTTGGGTCTTGATCAGGGTATTCAAATGCACTTGGCTGCCTATCATCTCCGTACCTACGCGGATGTCTTGGAAGCAGCTCGAGCGACAGAGTAGACTCGTGCTTGTGAGAGCCCTTCTCAGTGGGTGGTGCAGTACCCCACTGCTATTGCTGCCAGGCCAACTGAGGTCCAATCGGGAAGTCAGCTCCAGTCCTTGCCATCAGGACAGCTCCCTACCGTCCTTCTCCTCCACGAAGGGATGTTGTTTGTGACTTTTGCCAGACCCCTGGGCATTTGTGCAAGGATTGCTGGAAGGCCAACCGCCATTGTCTCAGATGTGGTGCTACCGACCACTTGGTTCGAGATTGTCCTTGGAGGAGACATGACCAGGCCGCACTCATGCCAGTCTGTAGTCAAGTCAGACCGCCTCAGTCTGTAGTCAAGTCAGACCGCCTCTTCCCCCGCAGCAGCAGATCATCAGTCAGAGGACCGCCGCTCCAGAGAGAGGTCAGGCTTTCAACTTGACCACGGAGGAATCTCAGACCATGGAAGAAGTCGTTGCAGGTATTCTTTTGTATTTTCTTTTGTGTTCTGTTATTTGTTCCTTATTTCATTTATTTCTCTTGCATCTTTCTTCATGTTGTCTTTTTGCATCATTTTTCTATATTCCTTGGTCATCTTTCATCTGTTCATCTTTTCCCTTGTTTGGCTCTATCATATGTGTTATTCTTGTTCATTCTGTTCCTGCTCGTGTTCTTTTTGATTCCGGGGTAACCCACTCCTTCGTCTCCTCCCGCTTTGTGGATCTGCATCAGTTGGTTTGCAGTGAGTTGATGGTTGCTTGGCATATCATCACAGGTGATGGTGTTGTTGTTTGTTCCCAGGAGTGCAAGTAGAGTCCCGTGGTGATTGGGAGTTCTATTTCAGAGCAGATCTGATTGTGATTGGCAGTTCATGGTTTGATGTGATTCTCGGTATGGATTGGCTGGGTGAGACCCACGTGATCATTGATTGTCGAGCGAAGAAGGTTGTTTTTAGGATGGCAGGCCGTAAGGAGTTTGAGTTCCATGCTGGGGAGTCACCCCTTGGGTGTGGTCAGGAAGTTATTATTAATGCTGGTTGTGCAATGGAGTTGCATTCAGGCTGTAAGGCTGCGCCTCTTGTAGTGCAAAAATTTCTGGATGTGTTCCCGAGAAGTTGCCTGAACTTCCCCCGGATAGGGATGTGAATTTCGGTATTGATGTTCACCTGGTACTGCGCCGATATCGAAGAGTCCTTACCGTATGGCACCAGTTGAGCTATCATAGCTGAAGGTGCAGGTCCAAGGATTGTTGGGTTTGGGTTTCATCATGCCCAGTGTGTCCCTGTGGGGCACTCCTATCTTGTTTGTCAGCAAGAAGAATGGGAGTCGTCATCTGTGCGTGGATTACCGTAAGCTGAATAGTGTTACAGTGTAGAACTGGTATCTGCTACCTAGGATCGATGATTTGTTTGATCAGTTGGATGGAGCTGCTGTCTTTTCAAAGTTGGACCTTCGCTCTGGTTATCATCAAGTGAAGGTGAAGGCAGTCGATCTGCAGAAGACTGCGTTCAGGACCAGATACGAGCACTATGAGTTCCTTGTGATGCCTTTCGGAGTCACGAATATGCCAACAGTGTTCTTGAGTCTAATGAACAGAGTTTTCTCACCATTTTTGGACAGATTCGTGGTGGTCTTCATAGACGACATTCTGGTGTATTATTGGAATCAGAAGGATCATGCTGATCATTCAAGGTTGGTTTTGTAGACCTTGAGGGAGAATCAGCTCTTTGGGAAACTCAGCAAGTGTGAATTCTGGCTTGATCGAGTTACCTTTTTGGGGTACATTATCTCAAGCGATGGTATCTCTGTCGATCGGACCAAGATTTCTACGGTCAAGGATTGTCTTGATCCTAAGTCAGTTTCGGAAGTGAGAAGTTTCCTTGATTTGGCCGGGAATTATCGAAAGTTTGTCTGAGACTTTTCACAGATAGCTGGTCCGTTGACTAAGCTGACTGGGAAAGATTAGAAGTTCGTTTGGGATGGATCTTGTAGTGGAGCTTTTGCAGAGTTGAAGTGCTGGTTGACTTCAGCGCATGTGTTGACTATTCCGGATGGTTTGGGTGATTTTGTGGTTCACTGTAATGCGTCTGGCAAGGGCCTAGGTGCAATGTTGATGCAGAAGGGTCGAGTTGTTACTTATGCATCCAGACAGTTGAGGCCGCACGAGAAGAACTACCCTACCCATAATTTGGAGTTGGCTGTGGTGATCTTTGCTTTGAAGTTATGGAGGCACTATTTGCTTGGAGACCGAGTGGAGATCTTTACTGACCACAAAAGTCTCAAGTATGTCTTCACTCAGAAGGAGTTGAACTTGAGGCAAAGGCGATGGTTGGAGTTGATGGCTGACTATGACATCAGTTTATAATACCATCTTAGTAGAGTGAACTTGGTGCCAGATGCTTTGAGTAGGAAACCTGTCGCCATGTTCCTAACTCTACAGAGAGAGCTTGTTGAGCAGATAAGGAGGTTAGATTTGGATGTGGTCTTGCCAGGTTTTGATCGGAGTTGCATGATGCTTCAGTTGTAGTCATCTCTTGTTGAGCAAATTAAGGAGGCTCAGGCAGGTGATGAGCAATTGCAAGGGTTCAGAGCTGAAGTTGAAGCGGGTACGAGGACCGATATGGTTGTTCACTCAGATGGATCTCTTCGTTTTGGGTCCAGGTTGTGTGTTTCGAAGAGTGAGGTTCGTCAGAGTTGCTTGAGGAAGCCCACCAATCGTCATACTTTATTCATCGTGGTGGTACGTAGATGTACCGGGACTTGAAGCTTCACTTTTGGTGGCATGGTATGAAAAGGGCCATGGCGAGATTTGTGTCGCAGTGCTTGATCTGCCAGCAGGTGAAGGCAAAGCATCAGAGGACCGCCAGACTTCTTTAGCCACTTCCCATTCCAGTGTGGAAGTGGGTCATGCCACCATGGATTTTGTGACCGCTTTGCCGAGGAGTCCTTAGGGTCACAACGCCATTTGGGTGATTGTGGAAAGGTTGACAAACAGCACTCACTTCGTTCCCTTCAGAGTTGGACAGTCTACTGAGAACCTAGCTAAGAAGTACATGCAAGAGATTGTCAGATTTCATGGTGTTCCAGTCAGTATAATGTCTGACAGAGATATGGGGTTCATATCGCATTTTTGGGAGAGTCTTCAGAGTCTGGGGAGTAAATTGAAGTACAATACAACTTTTTACCCTCAGACAGATGGACAGTCAGAGAGGACCATCCAAACTCTAGAGGACATGTTGAGGTCATGTGTGCTGCAATTTGGAGGTTCTTGGGAGGACCACTTGCATCTCGTAGAGTTCTCATACAATAACAGCTTTCAGGCCAGTCTTAAAGCTGATCCTTTCGAGGCACTCTATGGTCGTCTGTTTCGGTCGCCAGTGTGTTGGGATGACATTGGTGAGAGAAAATTGTTGAGCCAGGAGTTGATTACTAAGACGGTGGATGTTGTGAGTCAGATTAGGAAGCATCTTCAAGCCGCGCAAGACAGACAAAAGCGATGGGTTGATGTTCATCGTAGAGCCTTGGAGTTTAAGATGGGAGACCATGTTTTCCTTAAGGTATCGCCGTGGCGAGGTGTCATTCGTTTTGGTAGCAGAGGCAAGTTGAGCCCCAGGTTCATTGGACTATTTGACATCGTGGAACGAGTAGGTAAGGTGGCCTATCGTCTTGCATTGATCTGGAGTGCATGAAATCTTCCATGTCTCGCAACTGAAGAAGTATATCCATGATAAGAGCCACGCGATTGACTACTCAGAGTTATCTGTGAAGCCAGATTTGTCTTTTGAAATTCTGCCAGTTGCTATTATGGACCGGCGGGAGAAGGTTTTGAAGAACAAGGTGATCAAGCTTGTTCGTGTTTCTTGGAATCCTTACTCGCTAGGTGAGTCGACTTGGGAGCTGGAGGAGGATATCCATCGGAGGTTTCCACATTTGTTTGTGTAGCTCTTGTTTTGCTGTTTTTGTTTTTGTCATTGTAATTTCTTTTCTTTCTGGGTTACCCTATGTACGTCTAGTTCAATTTTGAGGACGAAATTCTTCTTGTTAGGTGGGTAGGATTTGTAATCCCTATTGCTCATATTTGTATTTTTAATTATATTTAATAAAATTCTAGATTATTCTACTTTATTTTTCGTTGTATTTATTTTCATTTCTTTTGTATTGTGTGTTGTTCTTCTCTCTCTTGTAATTCATTTTGTATTGATCCAGCCTTATTATTCTCATTGTTTGATCTATAATTTGTTCTTGAGCTCGTCTATTGTTTAAACCCATTTCATGGCCTATTTATCTCTTATTGGATTCTTTTCTTCCTATTGGATACTACCCAGTTCACCCAAACTCATATTATCTCTATATATACACCATAATTACACCCTAACCATAATTACCAAACCCTAGTATTCTCTCTCTCTCATCCTAGCCATCACCTACCCCTACCTCGACTCCCGACCCTCTCCCGATCTTCCCCCTTCGTTGCTATCGTTGTCCCGTTTTCCGACGCCGACTGTCGACCACCACTGCATCACCCTCTCTTTTTCTCTCTCCCGTGCTCGCACCCCCAGCCGCAGTTCCGCCTACCCCATGTCCCCTCTTCGCTGCTGTCATCTTCCTCTGTGTTCGACACAGCCGAACAGCCAGCGCCAGGCCCTAGCCGCCCGTCGCTGTCGCCGCATGCCGCCGTCCTTTTCTGGTGCTATTGCCGCCGCTCTTGTTGTCTGTTGCTGCTGTCTTTTTGTGGTGATGTGTGCCTGTGTGTCTTGTGCACTGTTTTGGGTGGTGTGATTTCTCGTCTCTTTGTTCATTGTGTTCGTTGTTCGGGATCCGTTCTGGTTATTCTGTTCTTCGTTTCCGTCGTCTTCATAACAGGCAAGTAGCTTGTATGTCTTCTTTTTGTCATACAAGTTAATGCCTAAGTAGTCTAGTATGAAAATATGTGTGCTCTCATGATGATCCATATTTGTTAGTTTAATCGTTGACATCATCTCTTGATCATGAGTAGTTACATTAGTTGACACTGTTGCATGAAAACAATTAGTTTAGATGACACTCTGACTGTATGTTGTTTGTGGCGCACCGTATGTTGTAGATGACTGTTATATAGATATTTGTTGGATGACCATTTATTCACATGCCATGCTGATTTGAATAACCCACATATACCATGCTTTGTATGACATCTTAGATTGGACCGTTTGTAATTAAACTGTTTGATAAAATGCATAAAAGAACTTTTGTTTCACTGCTATCCTATTTTGTACAATAGTTTCGACCATGTTAACATCAGTAAAATAATTGAGTTTGTGAATATGATTTATAGCCTTTGTTTTTTAGTTTTCAGAACTTTCGACGGATCTGAATTCTGAATTTTGATGCATGAGTTATTCTTGTTTTACTGCAGTTGTATCATATATTCCAGATTCTGAACTATATGTATTGTGTACGGAATTTTATTTTAAAACTGATATTAAAAGCAGAATTTGAACTCTATTTTCTGAGTATGTTTAGACATGATCGGAATCAATCCCTAATTTTTTTGTTATTAATTATTGACTTTTATATCTCATTTCATACTAGTGAATCCATCGATATATTTTCCAAACTGCATGCGGTTCAGTAAAGAACTATGTTTTCAACCTGATTCTATTTGTTTTTGATGAAAACTTTGTAAATATGAACAGTAGACTGATTTTTCTATTTTATCATCCTTTTGACGGATCAAGATGTCAAATTATATTTTATGAATTATCTCTGTTTTAGTACTGCTATGTCTGAACTTTCAGAATTGAGATTTTGTTGCATTACTCTGTTTTCCCAATTTTTTGGACCATACTATCTGTAATATAATTTTATGATATTTTATATTTGAAACTAGATATGTTAGGGAATCTTCGGATTTTTCTCAGATTTATTTATGTTGATTTTAAACTCTTTTCATGCTTATAAACAAGATTTTGCATTTTCTAGCTGAATATGAATTCTGTATTAAACGCTTTTTTCAACCCTGTTTCTGTGGCTGATATGTGACTTATATATATGTGCTGGAATCGGCAGAGAGTCTAGTTTCTAGATTTTCTGACGAATCTAGGTTTTCTGTTCTGTAACAACGGGAATCTCAGATTTGGTACAGTAATGTCTTGCTGTCCAGAACTGAAAGTTTCGTTATTTTGACTAATATGAGTTGTTTTTATCAACCGTTGTAAGTATTACTTCATCTTAGACTTATCCTTTATCCATGCCATGTCTTTATCCTATTGTATTTGTTCCCACCTGTTGATAATAATGAAAAGAAATCAAGCCGGGGTTTTTAAAGGAAAATATCGAGTAGTGGACAATATAGAAATGCATATTCGGAGGGAACTCGTTTTCCTCACTGTTTACTGTGGTACCTACTGTTCATCTCTGGATGCATGAGGGTATGATCCATGATACTGTTTGTTGTTATTACTGTTAATGTTACTGTTTGTCTGAATATACTTCCCTATAGAAGTTCCACTACGAAATCTTAAAACGAAACTGTTTGCTGTAGCAACCATGTGGTATAATTTGGAACGCATGAAGTGCTACATAGCTAGTAATGAATATTAGACATAAGCATAACTATTTACACTGTCACATCCTGTTACTGTTGATTTACTGTTACTGTTGACCCTTACTGTTATTATTCTACTTTTACTGTTATTCCGCTGTTTACTGCCATCTGTAGACTGTTATATTTATTGTTTCTCCATGTTAGTATTTCTTGTCTAGTTAGTCCTCCCCCCCCCCCCCCCCCCTCCCCCCCCCCAATTTCCTTATGTACTTCTTGCGGCCCGGACTTGCATCTAACGTACATTATGTTTCCTATTTTTCCTTGTAATTGCCATATGAGCAGGTTTTGTTGATCAATTGCCTACTGGAGTTGGTGAGCAAAAGTTTTGAGCTGCGCAATTGGAATTATTTGCTTAAAATATTTTGATGAATTATTTATATTTGTGAACTGTATTGAAACTTGTATTTGGGCTTGTAGTCCTAGGATTATTATTTTGTTTCAGATCTTGTATTTGTTGGGATATTAATTATTGTTGCAATAAATGCTTTTGAGTTATGATTGTTTATGCATGCTTTGTTGTAGTATACTGTTATATTTATTGTTGTGATGAGTCAAGCAGATCCGTACAGCTTATGGATGGTGAAAACTATCCGCTGGGCTTAGTCGCGTACCGTATTCCGTATTCTTTTGGGAAGCGGGGCGTGACATACTTCCTTTGCATTTTCCATTTTCTTTTCATATTTACCCAGTTTATTAATTTGTCAACTAGTGTGTTGATTCTTGGTTTTGATGACTACAACACAATGCAAAGTTGTGCTACTTCTTATATAATGCAGGATGTATCAATGTCCATACTATGTATGATACATAAGTGCAAAGTGCTCCAATGAAGCTCTCAAAGAAAATTGATCAAGCTACAAAGGCTCAAGCTCTTATTTAAGACTCAAGACTCAAGACTCAAGACAAGACCCGTGCTTCTATGTGTTATTAAATGTCTAATAAAACAAATTGTAATCTTATTTTTTTTGAGTCTTAGATTGATGTAACAGCCTTGTCACACACACACACTCACACATCTTTATAATTGAGTGTTTTTCAAAAGATTAAAGGTCGAAACAGTTTGAATTAGATCAGCTGTTAAGTACCAGTCGAGTACGAAACTGTCTAAACTATTTCAAACTCTGGCCAGTCGACTCATCATGGCAACCCAGTCGACTGTTCAAGTCGTTTCGACAGCTTTCAGAATTTAAAACTTGTTTTTCGAATTCAAAAGCTTTATATCCGTTTTAAATTAGTTTTATAAACTGTTTTTGACAACGTTCTAGTGATTCCTCTCTATAAATATAGCCTAGGAATCACCATTGAAAGGTTCCAAGCATTTTGATAAAAAGTTTAAGTTTTTGCTTTTGAAAAAGAACTAGTATTCAAACAAGCACTCTGATTCTTCTAAGTCTTGGTTCTCTGAATCTCAGTCCAATATAACATTGATTTCATTTTGGACTGATTTCAGAAGTGACCTATTAGCCACTATACAAAAATCACAATCACAAAACAAGGCTATAGGTCGATTGTATCTCTTTTATTGTTTTCTTTCACTCGGGTTGTGAGAGTGGTCCTCTCGGTTGGAGAGTAGGGCTCTAGGTTGTAGAGTCAGGTTTTCACTCTTGATTGAAGAGTGGGTTTGCTCTCTCTAGTGGTGAGAGAGGTCTACTGGTTGGACAAGGTTGTTGTCTAACGCCGTAGGGTATTCTTGTATTTTTTCAAGAATAGTGAAAAATCTCAAGTGGGTTGCTTGGGGACTAGATGTAGGTCGGGAGGACCGAACCAGGATACATCGTGTGTATTCTGTGGTTGTATTTATCTGAACTTGTATTTTCTTTACTTGTATTTAATTCTTATTCGAAAACTTTTCTGGACAGTCGACTGCGTCTCCTCTTTAAGTCGACTGGTCAGACTGGTATAACATACTCTTCGAAAACTTGTCTGGCAAGTCGACTGTTTTCTCTATAAGTCGACTAATCAGACTTGTCTAAAATACTCTTCTAATCTGACGCCTCAGTCGACTTATTTCTTTTTCAAGTCGACTGGACAGAAGAAAAAGTTCAATTTCGTTATTAATTTTTATACAACACTATTGACCTCCCCTCTAGTGTTTCTTGCCTTGCCTACAGGATCCAACACAGTGCCCCACAACATCCCAAATACTGAAGTCAGCCCAGTAAACACACGGACTACTGCCAATCAAAGGTCTTACGCGTCTGAGGCTACGTCTTTCTCCCATCCTATGCCAACGAAGAAATACACCGCTAGCATTGGTATCGGGTCGGGTCGGGTCCTTCACTACCCGGACTTGGACCCGGTCCCCTACGGGTCCAAAAGTTGGACCCGAACCCGGACCCGGGCCCGTGAGGATCGGATCCGGTTCTGGGTTCGGGTCCTATTAAAATATTTCTATGTGTTCGGGTAGGAGTGGAAGTGTGAGCAGCGAGCGGAGAAGGCAAGTGGAGGACTTAAAATAGAGGAGAGAAGAAAAATGCATTAGTTTGAGTTTGGAAGAGGAAGATTTAGAATTGAGGAGGAAGGAGGGGGGATGAGGATAGAATATTTATTTTTATGTTAACTTTTTGGGTATTTTTAACGGGTCCGGGTCCGGGTCTGGGTCGGGTTTCTTTTGAGTAGACCCGGACCCGGACCCGAAATTACAACGGATCCCATTTTAGGACCAGGACTCGGATAGGCCGGGACGGTTCCGGTCCAATGCCGGGTCCGGATCGGGTTTGGGTCGGATCCGAGTTTCGGGTATTTATACCAATGCTATACACTGCACCTCAAGTAGAGCTTGGGTAATATACACCGCACCCCAAACATAGTTTGGGTAATAATCACCACACCCCAAATAAACTGGTAATATACACCGCACCCCAGATAAAACTGGATAATTGTAATACCCTGCAAAATAGCATATAGCTATTTTGTTTCATAATCCGTGCACAACGCGATTATGTATTTTTCTAATAATAAATAATTTTAATTGAGAAATTTCAGATATGTTAGTTATTCTGAACCCGATGATGTATATTCGGGATATCTTCTCAATTAAATTGTGTGTATTGTTCCAATTGTTCTAACGAGACAATCTTTGGAACAAATGGTATTTTTATAAAATATATTCTTATATTCTACAAATAAGTATTTTATTTATAAAAAATGTATATATATATATCAATGTGTGTGTGTGTGTGTGTGTGTGTGTGTGTGTGTGTGTGTGTGTGTGTGTGTATTTTGACTGAATTGTATATGATATATATGTATGAATACGTGTATGCATTCCACATGTTTATGTATATGTATATGTATATATTTATATGTATATATATTTGTATGCATACATATTTAAATTGAATTAGGTTGAAGTGAATTGTAAATATATATACATTAGAGTGTATGTATGTATATTTAATAAAAGTATGGGTGTGTATATATCTATATATATATGTAGAAGAAACACACACACCCCATTTCTTCTCGCTCTTCCCCACCAACCTATTCCTTTCTCCTCCCTTCCCAATTTTGGCAGCCAAACCCATCCCCGTGGCCGGAAATACAAATCCCCATCTCCATCTCATTTTTCACCCAAAATCTCCACCTCCATCTCCTTCTACTTCTTATACTCTCCATCTTCTTCTACTATTTTATTCTTGACATGAAAAAAGAAAGAAAGAAGAGGGGTTTTGATATTTGCTTATGGGTTCTTGAAGTTTTGAAGGAGAAGAAGAAATTGAGAGGAGGAGAGGAGCTATTTAGCAAGAAGCTTGAAGATTTCTTCATCTTGTGGGTGTTCTCTAAACTTTATTATGTTTAATATTATTTGTGAAGATATGTTGCTTGTGATGTTTGTTTGAATGCTTGAATGATAGTTTAATCTTGAGAAGATTGTTATGGTTGAGTTGAGATAGTAGAATCGGTGTAGAATGAAAATCTTGCAAATAGAGCTTAAGAACTAGTTATGATAGAGAATTTTGTTATTTGATGATACGACGGAATTTCGATACCAAATTTTTAGTGAATGATGATGATGATGTTAGGAGCACGTTAGAATTATTTCGGAATTTTTGGAGTTTATTTGAAGGGTTTACAAATTCAATTTTCGAAATCAGTAAACGGGGGAAATCTGCATTTTTTTGGGTAAATTAAGTCAAGTATAAAAAGTCATAACTCGATTTCTATAAGAAATTTTGAGTTGGAACCTGAAAGGAAAAGTTATATGTATATGTTAACAACTTGTATTCCAAATTTCAGAATTTTTGGAATTTATTTACTATTTTTAATGTATTTGTTTGTTCAACTGGGTCAACAGGAAATCTGCTGCTGTTGAGAGTGAAAGTTGGACTTTAAAAATTCATAACTCTTAATTGGTATGAACTTTTGTGATGAAATTTGAAATGTAGCATATTCTATATGTCTACTATTAGTGTACCAAATTTGAGAATTTTTTGAGAACATTTGGTGTTTCATTCGATTGATTCAAAACAACGCTGCGAGAAGGACATAGCTGTTGTATGTGTTTGAGAATGACTGAAATTAATCTATGTTTGAAAATTCATATTTCTTAATGTATAAGGAATTATGAGCTAAAATTATGGTTTATTGCTCTTGTATATGTCTAGTTACTGAATCTAAAATTTCATAAGTATTGGACTTGTGGTTGAATTGATATTGACTTTTGAGTATTGTATGTTCAGTTTAGTTCAGCTTTTGAGTAGTCAGTGAAGTTGTAGAATTCTGGATTTATGTGTTGAGAATTTGAAAGAATGATCAACTAGAGAATTATAGTAGAGAGTCGTAGATTCCCAAAACATCTTTAATCATGCAATTCCAATTTGTGGTTTGAAAATTATGATTTTTTTTAGATTGTGGCAGAACCAGTCTTAATTGAAGGATTTGGTTTTTGCAAAGGAAACTCATTTTCTGTGTGTATACTAGTAGAGATTAGAATTTTAGAGGGTCTTAATGGATGAATCTGTGGATGTGTTCAACTAGAAAGTTGTAGTAGACAATCTCATCTTTCCATAGAATCCAAAATCGAGTAATTCCGATAAGTGAGCAAGTTTTTATGATAATGGCAAGATGCAACAATTGTATGGAAGAATGTACAGCTAAGAACATATAGAGATTGTATAGCTTCTAGATGGCTGAATTTGAAGAGATTGTTAACTAGAGACTTGTAGTATAGGGTCTTAGCTTTCCAGAATGGAAAATATCATGCAATTCCAAGTTGTATTTTGAAAGTTATGAATGTTACAAGTTTTAGCAACCTGCTGTCTTGATCGATTTCAAGCATGTGTTTGAAATCATGAAACTTGAGTTCTATAAGGAATTTGAGAGAGTTGTCAACTAGGAAATTGTAGTAGAGGTTACCACCTTTCTAGAAAGTCTAATTTTGTTGGTTTCCGTTAAGTGTAGCATCAATTATGGAATTTTCTACATGCTACAGGATTTATGACTATAAGCTGATTTGAGTTTTAAGATGATTGAATGATTATCCCTATTAAGCACTTAATTTGGGACTTATATGAGATTCTTGTGCTTAGTTACTCATGGTGGACATGTGAGTAAGTTGGGAGAATAGCTTTATGGTCGATTTGTTGTATGTGGTGCTCGTAGCTAGTATAGCTTGGAGCTAGTCTAGGTTGTGATACCCTATGACTTCCAACCCAGTCGGCAAGTATTGTGATTGATTTATTTTTACATTGAGAGATGATGAGCTTCTTGTGCACCGTCAGATCGTTTACCGAGAGAAGGTTGACCGCGAGCTGGGATACTGTATGAGACCTGAGACGGAGGTGGTGGCGACCGATGGAGATCGGACCGCCGGTGTTTGGGGTTAATAGGCTGGATTTTCTACCTCGTCTAGAATGTGTTGATGCCTAGGTCTGTCAATGAATAGATATTAGTAAATTGTGTGTATTTCACCTCTATTGCCGGGTATGAGGCACTCCCTTTGGTGCCGCTGTACTGCTCGCTGAGGGTCACGGGCTAAGGACATTAGGTCGAAGACCTACAGAGGTGTTGGCAACCGATGAATGTCGGTTCGTCGTGATTAGTTATTTTTGATAGAACCGTTTGGGCTCAGTCATTCGTTAGACATTATACATGATTTGACAACTCGCATGTTTTAGCAACCAATGTTATTTCATATTGTATTTCTTTACTTTTCGCTTGAAGATCGAGTTGATGTTAGGGGTGATTCCCTATAATCCGACTTGTTCTAAGAACCAGCATTAGGTGGTGATAACCAGGGTTGTCTCTTCCTATCATTAGGGATACGTGCTGCAGTGCGTATCTCGCACTGTTGATTCATGAAGAACCGTGGTAAGAACGGGAGGGTTCCTATCGGATAGGGGGATTATACCCTTGAGGCCATCATGTTCTTATGTTGGTGGACATGAACGGACCATGGGGCTGCTGTCCCATGGATCTTCGGTGCCATAGATATGCGGTTGTGTATATGTAAGATCTTCACGGCATTTGGTGTGATCCAGACCAGATTGAGGCACTAGTGGCAAATGGGGACACCACTATGTTAGCAGTAATAACTGCAGGATTCACCAGCCACGTTGTATCTATCATGAACAGGTTGAGTACAATAGTAGAATGTATTGCATGGGAGGGTTCAAAACCCTGAAACTGGAGAAGACGGCTTGATTTGGAGCGTATGTAGTATGAGATGCATGTGTGTCCAAAGTCTTGCTAAAATTAGACTAAGTCAATCTGTTTTTCTTTACCTTGTGCACTATGCATTAGACTTCAGGTCATGGCATACACTGACACTAGGAAATTAGGATGCACGTTTCTGTTTTTATCAAAGGATGGTTGTGATTGCTAGTTGGAGATCGCTGTTTTCTTATCAGTATTGCGTCAGTATATGTATTGACGTGCCCACTCAATTAGGTGCCGTATACTGGGTTCGAGTGCAGGAGGACTCAAGACAAGCAGAGCATTCAAGTGGAGCGACAGTGTACATGTCTACCATTCGAGTAGGTGCAGGGATATCCGAGTAGCGTAGCGGAAAATTCGAGCTACAGGGCACATCTCAGGAAAGCAATATGATCGCTCGGTGGAGCTTCCAGTAGAGAGCAGTTAACCACCGTTCTGGGTGGCAGGCAGTAGCTGTTAAAAAATAGTATTTGTAATACTTTAATGTAATTTGTATTCCTTTTTCAAGAACAAGATAATGATGTAATTAATGGCGTAATGATTTTATTTGGTAATAAAAAGTTTTAAATTTCCGTGTTATTACTTTGTTGAGATGCATTTGAAGGCAAAGATTCTGTTTGTGTCACAGATGTCCGATAACGGGGATCTGGAGTGTTTCAAAATGGTATCAAAGCCGACTTTCGACCCGATTGTGGGTAAGAGTGGGTCAGATGTACGCCTGGCTAAGGGCAGTATGCTGGTAGAGACCAGGGGTAGTATGCTAGCAAGGTACTCCACTCCACATCGGCTAGAAATGCGGTCCTGTATTAGATTGCAGGTCCCAGACTCAGCGAGGACGCTGACTTCTTAAGGAGGGGAGTGTGTAGCACCCCGTACTTAAGCGGGAGTATATATATATATATATATATATATATATATATATATATATATATATATATATATATATATATAAAATTAGAGTGAGATGCGTTTGGTTGGTTGTTGGCCTACAGAGTTCCTATGGGCTTGAGATGAATTGGATTTGGTGGAGAAGCCTATAACTTGGTCTATGGGGCTTATGAGTATATATACATTAAATGATGGAATGTATGTATGGAAAGTGATGTGGGTGCTTGGGTTTAAAGTCCCATATCGAAATTGCGTAGGAGGGAATGAGAGTATATATAGGAATTGCCAAATGAGAAAGGTACCTATAGGGTATACCCACCTTTTGATGGTGTCTGTGGTGGGCGTGGCTATAGTTTTGTGTCCGTTCTTTCGCGTGTATGCACACGTAGCCGTGTGCGCAACTGAGTCGGGCTCGGGGCGCTACAGTAATATACCGGACCTCAAGCCGATAGATTGGGCAATAAAACACCGCACCTCAAACATAGTTTGGGTAATAAACACCACACCCCAATCCGGTTCTTGGGTATTAGGAGGTCTAGCCCAAACCCCCAGGATTTTTGTAGGCACTGGTAAACAAAATTTAACTTTTATAATCATTTTCATCGCATCTTTTTAAATCATTTTCATCTAATCTTTTTATCCCGTTTTGTTATCACATATCTTCTCATATTTTATCTCAACATATTATCACCTATTTGGCATACACCATATTATTTATTTTATCATATTATCAAGGATTATTTATCTATCGTTTCACTTCATATTATGCACATAACATGTTATTTATCTTATCATATTATCAAGGATTATTTATCTTATCATTTTTACCGCATAATATGCACATATCATGTTATTCATCGTATCGAATTATCAAGGTTATTTATTTTATCATTTTACCACCTATTATTTCACCTTAGTTACTTGCATATCATACACATACCCAGCCATTAATCTCATCTTTTATCATATCAAATTCTCATGTATCACCCACATGTCATACGTGCACTATGCCATTTAACACATCATAACATCATATATATATATATTTTCTATTTGTCACCTGCATAACACACGTACACCCTGCCCTAATTACTTCATATTAGCATGTATAAACCCAATATATCACTAATAGCACCAAATACTCAAAATCATGCAACTATACCATATAGCACAATTTCAACAATCAAATTCCGTATTTTTCCTTATTTCTTTATCCGACCATAACTATCACAATTCACATTAGATAAGTCTAAAATTTTACCACAACATAGAGTATATTTAGTATTATCATACATTACCTAACGAACCGACACGAATACACTCTTCGCTCGTCCAGTCGCTAATCAAACTTTACTTTTCCACTCCTAATATGAAAATTAGCGAACCCATAAGCCATTAGCTCAAAACACACAATATTTACCCCCGAATGTCATAAATAACCTACGTAAGCATGCCAAGACAGCCATTCTCTCTATAACCGAATCCAAAATTTACCCCTTAATTGGAGGAGTTCTAATCGATATTTTATATTTTAAGGAGAAAATTTTCCAAATAAAATTCTATATCCCAAAATTAACTTACATATACATCTCGGGAATAATGTCTATTATTTATACATATTTTCCCATAATTACTTGTTTTTATACCAATAAACTCTATTTTTTTACAATTTCCCGATACCGAAAAAATTTCTTATAATTGTCAAATAATTGTTAAAATTTATCATAAATGCTTCTAAATTATTCCATAATATTCTACACTGTCCAAAATAATGACTAGCATACAATAGATAGAATTCTCTTTATCCTTCCTAAACTCAAACCCTAGGTTTAATGAAATTTCCATATTAACACCATAAAAATTGAAATCTTTCACCATAAGCATGTTACACATACTCTAAACATCATCTTACTACGATTTTCATGAAAAGAGATGAAAAGCATACAATTCCATAAACAAAGATACAATTTGGTATACCTTAACGAAGTTCTCTTTGCAAACCAACACCAACACGCTGAAGAGCTCTCAAAACTCTACAAAAATTTTCAAACAGTTTGATGCTTGGAGTGGTTTTGGTCGGTAAATTAGCAAATCCTAAAGTGGGCGAAATTTGGGTTTCGGTGGGTTTCTTTGGTCGGCAGAAAAGATGAAGGGGAGAAAAGGAAGGGGAAGGGATTTTGAGAGTGGTAATTTTGTAATAAAAAGACATTATAAATAACAAAAGTTAGGGTTATGGGCCTAAGGTCCAAATTCACATAAAATTGCTCATTTTTAGGGTTAGCTTCAACTCCGAACTCCAGAATTTCTAAATTCTTGTTAAGACCAAGCAACTCCTTCAAATTAGCAATTATCCAACCCTCTATTATGCACAAGTGCATTGAAAAAATATCGGGTTAAATCAGATTCGTCTCCTCTGAGAAAACTCACCTCAAAACTTCTATATTTCAAATTTTCCCATTTAAGTGTTTAACCCCGATCATCAAATTTAAACATTATATGATAAAATAAAACCAATTGATATAATAAAATAAACTCAAAATCATATAAAATAATAATATAACTCAAATCTTAAAAAATTTTAAAACACAAATTTTACAATGCCGAGCTAAACCTGATCTTGCAAGTCCTTTGAATAAACCTGAGAAGAAACACAGCCCGCGGGATCATCCAGATAGTGCATTAGTGTGTGCTTTTAGTTAGGAGAGAGGTTCTGCCTCCTCTTAATTGGGACGATGACAGCGTGGAGGCGGGGCACTCATGATGTGTCCAAGGCCACGACCCTCGTTCCTCGCACAGAAGAAGTCCCTGCAGCCTCACTCTTGTCACGGCTCGGGACGTTGTAACTCTCTTCCCACTCATCCTCCATCTTTATCAAGGCCCGAGGGCTCTCATCCTGGGTCCCTACATCCACAAGTTCTGGACCCCCAATCATCATCTCAATGGCGCCCCCCATCGGCAGCCCGGGTTCACCTACTACCGTACTCACCCTTTCAATATTGACCTGCTCCAATCTGGGGACCTGCGAATGTTGCTATTTGGCTTCAATTACCCTCGAAGAAGAGTGAGAAGGAGCCTCGGAAGACAAAGATCCATCACCTCCCGAGGAAGAGGCCGAGCTGCTGGATTGGCTGGCAAATATGTCTTGATAAACTTAGAAAATTTTTCAAAAAGAAAAAGTGGTCCCAGAAGGAGTGGGGTAGGGGGATTTATAGAAGAATGAGTAACTTCTCGATTAACAGGCCACGTGACACCCCCACGATAATTACAAACAAATGCGGAATGTTGCTTGGGATGCCAGTGTCACGCGATGACTAGATCCAGACTTTCTCAAGGCTTCAATTTCGCTGTGCCCTCGGCGTGGCATCCGAAGCCGATCCTCATGAGTGACTTTTTCAAGGCTTCAATTTTGCCATGCCCTCAGCGTGACATCCGAAGCTAACCCTCGTGAAGGGCTTTCTCAAGGCTTCAATTTCACTGTGTCATCGGTGTTGCATCCGAGGCCGACCCTCATAAGGAGATTTTTCAAGACTTTAACTTTGCTGTGCCCTCGGTGTGGCATCCAAGGCTGGCCCTTATGAGGGGCTTTCTCAAGGCTTTAATTTCATCGCGCCCTCGGTGTGGCATCAGAGGTCAACGTTCATGAGGGACTTTCTCAAGGCTTCAATTTTGCTTCCTCGATGTGGCATCTGAGGTCAACCCTCATGAGTGGCTTTCTCAAGGCTTCAATTTTGTCGTGCCCACGGTGTGACATCTGAGGTCGACCCTCGTGAGGGACTTTCTCAAGACTTCAATTTTGCTGCGTCCTCGGCGTGGCATCCGAGGCTGACCCTCATGAGGAGCTTTACCAAGGCTTTAATTTCGCCATGCCCTCGGCATGGCATCTGAGGCCGACTCTCGTGAGGAGCCCACTAGGTTTCCCGATCTCAACGCCCTCGGCGAGTCATCCGAGGCCGCCCCCATAGGGACCCCGAGCAGGGGAGACTGACTCCATCCCACAGATTCACGTCACAAGGAGACACTCCTAATTTCGAGACGTGCAGATCGCCATTGTCTTCGCGAAACCGACCATTGATCAAGTATTCCTCGAAGAAGACCGAAAGGTCACCTCTGAGAGTGGGGGGCCTTGATGAGGGTAAAAATGGCGAACGATTTGCACCGCTCGATCTTAATACGATTCTCGAGGAGATCTCACAACTGCTTATGTGCCACGTATAAGCCCATCACCTAAATCCAACCTAACATTGGCCGGGTTGCATCCCCTTAATCTGAGGACCCAGGAACACTCCACAATCAGGTTCTCACACCTATAAATACAACCCTACCTCTACAGTAACCAGGGAATCAGAATTTTTACCACTTAAGTCATTTTTAATCATCTGGTTATTGACTTAAGCGTCGGAGGGTCTGTTGCCGAGAGCCCTCCCGGTGTCTCAGATTTTTTTCAGGTGTCTGGCGACGGTCGATCCCCCAAATCCACCCAATCCATCACATCAGTCTCATAGTAGAGTCAGATCGGAGGTCGAGATCTGAGTTTCCTCTTCTCCAAAAGAATTCACATTATCTGTTGCTCACACACCCGAAAACAAGCAACATCTTGCAAGATCAAACATTCAACTAATAAAGATTTGACCAATCTTTTGCTACTAATTTTGGTGTGGGAGAAAAGCAGATAGTGATTTCATATTTGAAGGATACCACTAAAGATCTGACCTTTGATCATTGTTGTGAAAAGTGGTTAGAGCTCTTGAGATTGGATCTGGATCATTGATTGAACACGGTGATCTGAATTCGAAGGTTGCTGATGTGGCCGATGGACCTGCAAAAAGCCTTTGGTCGTTACCGTAAAAAATGGTTAGAGCTCATGAGATTGGATCTGGATTGTTGAATGAACACCGTGATCTGAATTCGAAGGTTGCTAATGCGGCTGATCGTCCTGCAAAAAGCATGAAACACCGGGGGTGGCCCCAGCGATAGCCCCTCCGACGCTCTAGTTCGAACCAAAGAGCGAAAGAGAGTTTGAGAGAGAAATAACCAATTTCATATTACCTTTTGACTGAGGAGAGGGGATGGATTTTATAGGCCTAAGAAACTGTTTAGGAGATTAAGATGAATCCATCACATTAACATGAATCCTTTATCTCCTGTTGATTCTCCCCCTTAAGAGATAAGACTCTCTTATCTGGGGATAAGAGATTTGACTTACAACCTTTATGGGTGGGGTGCTCTCCTAGTTGGCCTAATTTATCACATTTAATGTGCTTGAAAGCAGCTCATTTCTTCTAGAGGGGCCTGACGAAGGCACTGACCTGTTAAAAAAGCCCGTTATGACTAATCTGCATGTAGAAGCTTTGAGATTTGTGTTGTAATCGTCCAGCCTTGATTTTCTATGAATTTTACCATTATCATATGCCCCCACTCCTGGGAGACAACATTTTTGGCTCTCAGGAAGTAGTTCGCCTTATATTTGGATTCTGGAATACAATCTTAGCTTTCAGGGTGTATTGGAGATACCTAAAACTGATCATAAGCTTTTGAAGACGGTGTATACTTTCCTAGACTTTTTCTGGAATTTTCCGTAATTTTCCAACTTTTCCGAATTTTCCCAGATTTTTAAATATTTATTTTCCAATTTAAAATCACTTTTAAAATGTTTAATTAATAAACTCAAATTTAAATTATTTTTCAAAGAATTTAATTAACTTTTTGAATTAAATAATTTTGGATTTTTTAAGTTAACTTTTTTGAATTAAAAATGAATTTTGAGGATTTTTTTGAATTATCAAACCTCGGTGCGCATTCTGATGCGATCTGCGATGTTATTCTGCTATGGACTCGCGCGCTAAGTTGAATCTGAGGCTGATATATGATCTCTATTGCCAATGGTGACATGGCGTGATCTGCAGCGTTCATCACGCATTTGCTCGCTCGCTGAGTGAATTCAGCTGATGTGATGGAGAATATTTGATCGATGGTGATGTGGCTTCATCTTGTTTGCTTATCGATGTAGAGCTCGTTTTTCACAGTGATCGAGTGGCTCAGAATTAGGTAGAGCGATGGGGAAGAAGATTGGTGACGTGGATCAATCTCGTGCATCCATTGCGCTCGCGCTCGGATTTTTGAGCAATCCAAGGGTCATCAACCACAGTGGAGACCCCCCTAGCTCAACCGATGATTTCGTCGAGCTATGGCCAATTTTTTTGAATTTTTAGGGCTTCGTCGACCTATACCACCATCGTGCTATGATTTTTTGGCGAGCTACAACTTCTATGACCACTGTTTCGGTCGAGCTATGCTTTCTTCAGGCTTTTTTGTGCTTGGTTGAGCTATACTCTATTTTGGGGTTTTCTCGTCAAGCTACGAGCACTTGGTTGAGCTATGGCGGTCTTTCTTCATGGTACCGCTTGATTGAGCTATGAGTTGATTTGAGTTGTCATTCAGTCAAGCTACTGTTGTCGAACTACCCTGTCGTGCTATAACTGCCTCCGTCGAGCTATTTTTGTCGTCGAGCTATGGCTGTTGAGCTACGACGATGCTCTGTTTTGAAGTTTGGTCGAGCTATGAAGATGTTCGTCGTCGACCTATGTTCTCGACGAGCTCTGATCTCGGTCGAGCTACCAATTGGTCAAGCTATGAGCTCTTTCTTCATTGTCGAGCTGTGGAGCCGTAAGCTACCAATCGGTCATGCTATGCTCTTTCTTCGTCGTCGAGCTATGGAGTTGGGCGAGTTGCAACTTGGTCGATGAAGAGTTGAAGCTTTTTGGAGTTGGTTTGTGAAGTCAAGTTGTTGTCAAGCCATGGGTTTAGTCGTCGAGCTATGGCTCTTGTCGATATGGACGAGGTGTTTGGCAAGCTTGGTGACGACGCGGAGGTAGTGAAGGAGTTCGGCGGTGATGGGGACCCCCAACCCAGGAGTTTGGAGTTTTGGAGTTTTGAAGAAGAGGTATTTCGGGTTCGGAAACTTTTATGCTTTATATCTCAGTATTGAGTTTGGGTCTTTGATTATTAATTCTGCCACATCTTTCATGTGATTTGTATTGAGGTTATTCTTAGTTTATGAGCCACTATTGGACTACGAACATTTGATGCTCCATCTCAAGAGTAGTCCCATTAGGAAAACTATATATATTCATCCTTTTCTTATCCCTTCTCGGTTGTAGCCACTGTTTTCGGCCATTGCTAGAGACTGGAGCCTCTGTCATTAGAGAAGAAGGAAATGTGGAGAAGAGAGATGGATTGCCTCTTAACATTGCATAGTTTAGCTCTACCCTTCATTCCAAACTTTGCCTAATGGGACTACTCTTGAGGTGGGGCATCAAATGTTCATAGTCCAAATAAAACAATTAAAATTCTTTACTTTTTTATGCCATTAAAACCTGTAACTTATTACATAGGTGGTGGAGAGATCAAATATCTATGTCAATTTCCCTGCACTTGAAAAACTGGACTCAATGCTTCTTGTAAGGTTTCTACCTATTCTGTTTACACACTAAACTTTGTAGCATGTTGAATGCACATCTTTTGCCTAACAAAATTTGGACAAAAGAATTTGCATAAAATGAATATAGAAAATAGAGATGAAAAGTTTATGTACGTAGGATAATGCGAGGTTGGCTGCATTCACACAATCACATCCTTTTACACTTGCAGTGCATGTGTTTGCTTCTACATTTTCACTACAAATGAATTACCCTACAGGGGCATTTTTACCCCGGCGCTTTAACTAAACGCCGGGGATGCATTAATTAAAAAAATAATTAGCTTTAATTCACCGGCGCTTTATGATAACCGCCGGGGTTATCGTTATATTCCCCGGCGTTTTATACAAAGCGCCGGGGAAGGTAGCTAATTACCCATTAATCTCCCGATTACCGTAGTTTTTTTTTTAATATTTTTCGTTAACAAAATCACCTCCTCCAGTTATCCTATTTATCCCAAAACCCTCGCGCCTCCTCCAAATCCCCAGCGCGAAATTTATTCTCTCCAAAACCCTCGCGCCTCCTCCAAATCCTCGTGCGAAATTTCTTCTCTCCAAATCCCTCGCGCCTCCTCTAAATCTCCTCGTCTCCTCTCCAAATCTCCAAATCTTCAAATCTCTTCGCTGGTTTCTTAGCGCCGCCGCTACCCAAATCTCCAAATCTCTTCCTCGTTTCCTCTCTCAAACCCTATCGCTCGTCTCCTCCGCTGTGCGCCTCCCCGACCGTGCTCCTCTACCGTGATCCTCCGCCGTACGCCATCGTTCTCCCCCTCTCTCTAGCTCTCAAACCCTCTCTTATCTTCGGTATGATTATTGTCGACATTTGATAATTTTTTTATTTTTTAATGAAATTGTTTGGGATTTTGTGCGAAATAATCTGTGAATTAGGGGTATTTTGCGATTTGAGAATGGGTTGGGATTTGATAATGTGGACTAATTAGGATTTGATAATGCTTTTATAGCAGTGAACATTTTGATGGGTTAGGATTTGATAATGTGTACTAGAGAAAGTCAATATGGAAATAATGTAGGCAGCTCCTTGTTCCAAACCTCCATATGTGAGGTAAGCATTGAGATATAAGAATCAGGGTCAACTTTTAAACATAATTAAGTGGATGCATTCGCTTAGAGTAGGTTTGACAGTTATGAATTAGTTGACCGTGGAGCCGACAAAACCATCCAACACATCCTGACACAGACTTGGAATTAATCGTCCATGTTTTGATTTTCAACTGATTTAGAATCAAGGTTTAAAAGGGATTGATGTACCCAATCAGTTCCCACTTTGTTCATTTCCTCAAACAGAATGGCAGGATAGTTAATGTAATTATTTTGTTGATTAGTTTTGGTCTTTGCTTACAAATTCCCAACAACCTACAAAAATATCAGCTTTCTCTCTATTTCGTATTTGTATTATATATTTCTATTTGTATTTGTACTTGGATTTATACTTGAGTTTGTATTTGGATAGCAAGACCCTGTATGGTTGACATGAAGGGAACCTGGAAGTTTGGAAAGTGTACAGTAGTACAGTTTCAGTTGCTAGCTAACATTATATATTTACCAATTAATTAAGAAGATTAGTTAATTGAACTGCGACCATTTCCATTTCCTATATGTAGTTTAATTCTGTATCTTTCTGTAGAGCTAGCTGTTTAAGGACAAGAATATACGTGCCCCATACCCTTTGCCTGCTGTACATTTAGATAAGATATATATATATATATGCATGTCCATTTATTAATTAAGTCGCCATCTAGTTGAATCACAATACTTGTGGACTAATTAGGATTTGAGTTCTGAATGGGTTGGGTTTTCGCATGAATAGATAGTAGAAAGCAACTCATGTATCATTTTATAGATAGTAGAAAGCAACTCATGAATAGATAGTAGAAAGCAACTCATGTAGCTGCTTGGACTTATAGGCTGCTTGGACTTATACTCATGTATCATTTTATTCAGAAGAATATTTGTAATTCTGTAGTAGAAAGCAACTCTTGTATTTATCTGCCATAAAACAATAAGAAAGGTATGATAGTGAATGATCATTACTTTGCTATTCCGAAAGGATAGTCTTAAATAGGTCCATCTAATATGTAGCTGTTCATTATTGACTCATTTTTACAGAACAACTCCAAACACTGCTTAGATGCAGGTGTACCTTATAATGCATCGCATTGATTGTCATCATTTATGTTAGACATTAAAAGCATGGGTTGACGTCAAATTACATGAAGACCTTCAAGCTGTACTTATAATCTAAATACTCCACATGCTGTTATTATTTCCTTGGATAGATAAAATAAGCATGTAATAAGTTTTGGCTCAAGTTTAATTTTTCCCAATTAGTTTGAGATTTTGCAAGATCCGATGTGTCTGTCTCGCATTGGTGATAACCAAATATCATGATGAAGCATTGAAAATATTAGTTGTAAGATCATATGATGCTCTCCATACTGATTATTCAAAGCAAAAGGAGACTACAAATTATGACCATATTGAAATGGTCATAATTTCAATTTGGATCAAGTTCCTGTACAACCAAGTACGACAAAAGAATTAGAGTTCTTACTGAACAATCAGAAAAGCAACATTCAATCATTACTATGTAAAAGCACTATGATACCTGATATTGCTCTAAAGCATTGGTGATTCCTACAACATCTCCTCTACATAGTTGACAAATGCCAGCATTTAAGAGCATCCCCTTTACACTATACTTAAGCAGATTTTCCTGCATGTAATGGCGTGATATTGTTTCAAATATCTCAATTGCCTTCGGATACCTGGAATAGATTCCAATGAGTAATTGTAGATACTAATTCCATGTGCATGTCTAGAGTTTAAACTGAACTTGGCCTATTTTGTAATCAAAGAAACAACCTATCCTCAGATTAAATTAAAATCCTGACATTAAGAAATAATAATTAAAAATTACACAGTCCTGTCTGAAGGAACATATACAGAGAACAGCATGAATTGCCCTCATAATATGTACTAACAGGATTTGGAAAATTACTGAAATTAATACAACAGTGAATATTCATTCAATCTTTAGATGAGCCTCATAATTTTTTTGGTTCATTCATCATTTTTAAGGGTTTCATATTCATTACTGCCTCAACCTAAGTCCATTTTGGTATAACTATACTCTTGGACCAACTAACTACAATCCTGTAACTCTTCTAACTTGAGACATTTTGGTATGCCTCATTCTATTTAATTTTTCAATTGTCTAGAAATTGATTACAAGTGGAAGTTTCTGTTATCTTAGTAGTTGGACCAACTAGCTTAATAATTATTTCACACTATTCATGACCAATCAACATAGTAAGGTAGATGTTATTAATATTTAAATATATGAAATTTTAATTTCAGATTTAGTGATATTGTTGAAATGGATAAAAGCTGGATGAGCAAATCACGATTATCAAAGGAGTATCGGGACGGCGTTAAAGATTTTATTATTTTTGCCAAGAATAATTCTCGTGATCCAAATTTGATTCTTTGTCCATGCCGGCGGTGTACTAACTGTCATCTGAAGACATGCGTCGAAGTTGAAACACATTTGGTGATCAATGGTTTTCTCCAAGGGTACACACAATGGTTTTGCCATGGAGAGCATGCCCAGGCAATTCCGGTTGAACCGGGTGTGTTAGAAGATGAAGACGAGCCCATTTCAAATGACGACTTAAATGTAGCCGATGAGATGCAAGATTTATTGCGGGATGCATTTGGAATTCGTAACAATCCAACACACTCCAATAGTCCAACAACACAAGTCCATAACGAGCCAACAGTAACTGTAGACATTAGTGGAGGATTGGAAGAGGAAAGACAAGATTCTGAAGTAAATAAAGAATATGAAGCCTTTACTAAGTTAATGGAAGATGCTAGTACACCATTGTACCGTGATTGCTCAAAATTTACAAAATTTGCATTCATTGTGAGATTATTTCAGATCAAAACTTTAAACGGGTGGTCCGCTAAGTCCTTCAACATGCTACTTCAGTTGTTGAATGAAGCATTTCCCGAAATTTGTATTCCAGAATCATCCCATGCTACCAAAAAATTTCTGAAGTCTTTTGATTTAGGGTATGAGAAGATTTTAGCTTGTCCATTTGATTGTATGCTGTTCAGGGGGGATAAGGTTAGACTACAGAATTGTGAAATATGCGGAGCGTCAAAATGGAAAGGAAAACCAAATGAAGGCCAAGAAGCTGATGACTCAGTTAAAACAAGTAGGAAAAAGAGGCCTGCAAAAATATTGCGATATTTTCCTCTTATTCCTAGGGTGCAAAGAATGTTTATGTCATCTAAAACTTCTTCGGATATGAGATGGCATGCAGAATGTCGCAAGGATGACGGGATTCTCAGACACCCGGCTGATTCTCAATCTTGGAAAAAATTTGATGAAAGATATCCTGATTTTGCTGAAGATCCTCGAAGTGTGAGACTTGGATTAGCCAGTGATGGTTTTAACCCATTCAGGCAAATGAGCAATACATATAGCATATGGCCCGTTGTGTTAATTCCGTACAATTTGCCCCCTTGGAAATGTATGAAACCTTCATTGTTTATGTTGTCAATGATAATTCCTGGACCAAAAAGTCCAGGAAATGATATAGACGTGTACCTTCAACCATTAATAGATGAACTTCAACAATTATGGGAGGGTATTCCAACCTATGATGCAACAGCTAAAGAAACTTTTCGTCTCAGGGTTGCGTTGACTTGGACAATCAATGATTTTCCTGCACATGCGAATTTATCCGGTTATAGTACCAAAGGGCGTTATGCATGTCCTTGTTGTGCTGATCAAACTGTTTCAAAATGGTTGTATAATGGTAGAAAATTTTGTTACATGGGTCATCGAAGATGGTTGCATGACACACACATATTCAGGTCAGAAACTTCAACATTTGATGGATTGCAGGAGTGGGGGCATGCGCCTGAAATTTTGACAGGGTCAGATGTGTCTAGGCGATTACAAGGTCATAATTTCAATTACGGCAAAGAACCAGAAGTCATCAGGAAAGGCAAGAGAAAAGTCAGGGATGAGGACACTGACTTATGCGATGCAGATGAATGTGACAACATGGTTGATTTAGGGTCATGGAAGAAAAAGAGCATTTTTTTTGAGTTGCCGTATTGGGAATTCAACTCATTACGTCATAATTTAGATGTGATGCACATTGGTAAAAATATCGGCGAAAATTGTATAGGAACTGTCATGGGGGATGATTGGAAGACCAAAGATAATCTCAAGTGTCGCCTTGATTTAGTTTCGATGAACATACGACATGAATTGCACCCAGAGTATTTACCTAATGGCAGAGTCCATCTCCCTCCAACAATTTATTCAATGTCCAAAAAAGAATTGGAATTATTTTGCAAGGTGTTACAGGAGATTAAAGTCCCTGATGGCTATTCATCTAACATAGCACGGTGCGTCAACTCTAAGGAGAAGAAGCTTCAGGGTCCAAAGTCACATGACTACCACATATTGATGCAAGATCTCCTTCCCGTGGCTCTAAGGTTTTCGATGTGTGAGCAAGTCACTACCGTCATCAAGGATCTTTGTAGTATTTATAAAGGACTGTGTTCGATTATTTAAACAATTATTGATATGTTATAGCAAAAGAAAGAAAAGTAACATTGAACGATATCCTCCTTCCCTAACAGTAAAACTGAATGTCATCATAGAATCGAGGAGCATATATTGAATTTGTTCATTTAAGTATTTGTTCATTTTGATGCATCTAGTATCATTGATCAGTAGGCAATTTTTTTTTTCAATTAATTTGACTTGGCCAATGCATTTTATTATCAGCTGAAATTTGATATTGTTTGATATACTGGAGGATGATACTTTAGATTACTTGTTCCTACCTATATATATTTGCTAATCAATCATATTATACAGCAAAAATTTCAATACCCCGACAATCTTGATAACAAATGGTTGAATAAATCAATGGGAAAGAAGTGGAGAGACTGGAAATGTGAATTGAAAGCGGCATTTTTCGATGAAAATAAGTCCGCAGCCGAGAATGCAAGGGTTGTCCCCCCCAATGTTAATCCTTCCGATTGGCACTACCTTGTTCATTTTTGGAGTTCTCTAGAGGGAAAGGTATTCAAACTATTTAAATTTCTCTCTCTGTCCATTTTTTAGTATTCAAACTATTATGCCAGTCTCTTTAAAGTGCGTATTGATTATTGCATATAGTACATTGCATTTGATTATTTAAAATTATTTTTATTGAGTTGTAATTATCTGAAATGTGCAGAAAAGGTCTGAAATTGGTTCGGCAAGTCGAGGAAAACAGGATGTACCGCACACTGCTGGAACTAGTAGCTTCGCTAGAGTTCGTGAGAGATTGGTATGTGTTAAGCCTTTTTTTTCACTAATGAATATACAAAGATTATAAAGTTTCTTATATCTGTGATTTATTAATTAAAGGTTGAGGAACACGGTGCAGACAAGTTTGGCGATCTAGATTTTTTTGACGCGACCCACAAGAAATCAGATGGCCAATTTGTTTCCACAACAGCTGCGATGATATCGGTAATTTTTCTTCATGAAGTATGCGTTCTTTGATTTGTTAAGTCGCTTATAGAAGTAAATAACTTATATAATTTTATGCCAATTTGTAATTTAACAGAGCACTGCCAGAGTCAAGTATGCTGAACTGTCTTCACAATGGCCCCCGACTCTACCACAACTGACTTTGACGCATTATCACTTCAGCGTCATGCTTTGCTCGAAACAAGAGGCCCTGAGCGCCCTGGCCGTGTGCGTGGAATGGGTTTAGGCCCAACGCCTACTGAAGTCTTCAAAGCTCATGCGTCTAGTGCTGAGGATCCGAGAGACGAGGAGTTACGCTCTCTAAGGTCAGATGTGTCACAGCTTAAAGAGGTAGTTGCAGCTTTGGTGAGGCAACAAAATCCCGAACCAGCCATTCCGACACAGGTTAGAAATTGTTTTTTTAACTCATTTTATTTCTTTGAATCACATTTACAAGTATATTTTTCGGAACATACTTGATTCCGCAACATCAATGAAGTTGAAGTTAAGCCTAAGCCAAAAGCATTGCCTGTACCTCCATAATCTGATTGATTGAGGAAGATAAAAGCAACATCAGCATGTCTATTATGTACAACTCAACCAAGTTTTTCTAATCAAGATTATCAAGACAGTCCTTAAACTTTTGAGCTTCTTATTAGGACCAAATTATGTGGCTCGTGTAGTGTTCAAGTAAATGGTGATCTCTGTTGTTTTTTCAATTATTGGGTACTCAAGTGAACTTGCATTCCAAAAACTCCACCCTTTCTCTATTTATAGTTCTAGAAATTTTTATGTAGTGCAACTTGCTAATCATAGTCCAAGCTGGAGCAGTGATCTAGCCTATAGTGAAATATATTTTCATTGGACTTCGTTGCTGTCTTTTTGTTATTCATGGTTTGCTGGTTTCTGTTGGTTATATCTTTTGTAAGAAATCTTTGCCTGCGAAATTGGTAAGTTAGCTGTTCCCCATTGTGTGACCTTTGGCTTCACATATTGTTCAAGATTTCTTCTAGTTGCTGTTACAAGTTATTCTATTAGGCTGCCTGTTGTTAGTTGTTTCTCTTTTATTTTGTGGACTCAGGGATTCAAAACCTGTATATAGCTGCTAGCTGCTGTGGACTATGGTTGCTATCTTTGTACTCTTGTTTCCTTAGTTGCTTATCATATTTGGAGACACATTCCAGTTTTCTCTGCGGACTGCACATTGAACACTATAAGATTCTCCGGAAATTGATGATGCTTCATTTCAGTGATGACTAATTTTCTGCTAGAATTTGTCCCCATTGTGTGACACTAATTGATGTTAATGCTGTTACACTAATTGATGCTTCATTTCAGTGTAACAGAATAACATGTAACAGCATTTAGAAGAAATGTGAAGCCAAAGGTCACACAATGGGGACAAATCCCAGCTGAAAATTAGTCATCACTGAAATGAAGCATCAATTTCCAGAAAATCTTGTAGTTTTCAATGTGCAGTCAGTAGAGAAAAATGCTATGTACCTCCAAAGATGATAAGCAACTAACGGAACAAGAGTACAAAGATAACAACCGTAGTTCACAGCAGCTATATGCAGGTTTAGAATCCCTGAGTCGACAAAATAAAATAGAAACAACTAACAGAATCTGCAAAGTGAATGAATTAAGCTTTTATACTCTGTTTCTTGTAATTCAAGTAAAAATGAAGAGATATTTTATGCAGAGTGAATGAATTAGGCTGACATACATAATATTTTAATAATTGACAATCAAAATTTTGTCTCCATTACTATCATATGCTGTAGTGTTAGGTATGTATATGTTTAAATCCGGCGGGAAATTATAACCTATTTTTTTTGTTACAATTTCAGAATAGAATTCCAACTAAATCAAGTCGGGCAAATCCAGGGAACCAAAGCGAGCATGATGGAAGCAACGACTTAAGAAGGCGTACCAATTTAAAAAATCTACTAATTGCAAGTCATTTTTTGGTCTTTTTTTGTGGTGCAATCAGTTTGTATGATCAAACTTGTTAGAACTTTATTGGTGTAAGCATGGTATATGTATAACTTGATACTTTGGTTATTGTTGTCGACGATTATGAATTTTACAGAACTTTAAACTTCTGAAGTTGTGTGTGTTGATCAGTATGAAATATATATATTGAATTTTGTCAGCTAAATTTTTTATTGTTCATTTCCATGAGTGTGCGTGTAAAATTTTGAATATAAATTTGGGTTTACTAGCAACATTTGCATATATTAAAAAATCTGCATATATATACAGAATTTGATTTTTTTTTTAAATTCAAAACAACCCCGGCGTTTTACATAATGCCGGTGATTATTTATAAAAATAATATTATTTCAATTTTTTTTAAAAAAAATTATATATATCCCCGGTGTTTCCGAACCGCCGGGGTAGGGATAATTTCTTTTTTTAAAAAAAAGTAAAAACTATACCCCGGCGTTTCGAAACCGCCGGGGTAGGTTTAATTTCTTTTTTTAAGAAAATGAAAAACTGTCTTCACCGGCGCATTTAGAAGCGCCGTCCAATATGTTGTATATACCGGCGGCTATAAAAGCGCCGGGGAAGGTTAGCCAACAAACCCCGGCACGCGCACCACCGGCGGTTGGTGCGGCGCTACTCAAACCGCCGGTAGGGTATTCACTGGCGTTTATAAACGCCGGTGAAGCCGATCCAAACCGCCGGTGAATCCTTCTCGGTTTGTAGTGTTTCCTGGGTGATTAGGTATAGCATTTAACTATGAGAATTCAGTGATGTTCAAAAATTTCGTAGGATAAAATTTTCGTTTTTTATTCATAAGAGAAAAGCTCGTTTATTTAACTAAAACGTATATTGGCATTCAAGAACTTATCGTTGCTATATGCATATTGTTGGAATTAATTTTTGCAGTTTTCCGGGCCGGATTCCGGCAGGCTCCGGCCACCGGCGGCACCGGAAAATGAGTGGATTGCGATCCTCTCGTCGAGTACTATTCCGTGGTGTACTCATTTGCCAAAAACGAATTCCGTATGAATGACAAATGTTGGCCCAAAGTTGGGTACTTGAAATGTACTAACTTGGAAACTTGGAGAAAATTGATAGTCCTATATCGGAAATTGGGAAAGACTTTTTCTAGTATACATACTAGAAAATTAGACTAAAGGGCGTGGCCCGGGGGTTACCACTAACGTGTAGTGGAGTGAAGACTTAGCCAAAATGACAAACACACGCGCGCGCCCGGCCCGGCCTCGACTTTGGCTTTGGCATAAATTTTTTTTTTGCCCCAGACAAAATTTTTTCCCCCAGTGAACTGATGAGGATTTTCACATTCGGTAACTGATACCATTACTCTGTAACAGCAGAGTAATCGCTCACCAGTTATGAATCTGAACCACCATTCTGCTATTGCAGAGTAGTGGACCATTACTTTGCTGTTACAGAGTAATGGGTCTCTGAAGAGTCTCCATTTCTCTCCTATAAGGCTACTGAATCCTGTCTACCAGGGTAGAGTCTTTTTTGATAATCCGAACTTGATTCTTCTTCTTCTTCTTCTCTTCTGTGTCAACAACTGAGAGTACATTACAGCAACAGTTTGCTAAAATCTCTGAAGCAAGGGTGCTGCTCTTCAGAGAAGGTACAGTTGTATCCTGGGAAGCAATTCGCCAGCCACCGTCACACTACGGCACGAGTTTTGCTTTAAGGAGAGAGATTTTAATCTCAACTCTATACAATGCATTTGGTTTGCTATTTTTCCTTCCTGTATTTCTGTTCTTCACAAATGTTGTTAGTATTTTTCATATTTATAAAATTGTGTTCTAACAGTCTTAAAGCAAAATTTTCTGTTCTTCACACTACGGCAAGGGAAGATGCAGTTCTACCTGACCACCTTGAAGCTGGACAGATTTCTCACTGAATCTGTCCCGATGCTGGCACCGATGGATGAACACTCCGTTGCTGCGGTTGATGCGTGGACTTAGGGCGACTACCTCTGCAGGAACTACATCCTGAATGGCTTGGTAGACCCCCTGTACAACGTCTACTGTGTCTTCAAGACTTCCAAACTCCTGTGGGGGTCTTCGGAAAAGAAGTACAAAATAGAAGACTCCGGGTCCAAGAAGTTTGTAATCAACAAATTTCTGGACTACAAGATGTTTGACTCCAAAACTGTTGTGAGTCAAGTCCAAGAACTGCAGGTCATAATGCATGACATCGCTGCAGAGAACATGGCACTGTGCGAACCATTCCAGGTTACAGTGTTCATCGAAAAGCTTCCACCTGGATGGAAAGACTTCAAGAACTATCTCAAACACAAGCAATAGAAGATGTCTCTTGAAGACCTAATTGTCAGGTTGCGGATCGAAGAGGAGAATCGCAAGGCTGACTGGTCCTATGGAAATCAGTCTATAGAAAAGGCCAACATGGTGGAGTACGAACAGAAGGGCAAGAAGAGAAAGTTTCTGCCACAGGCCTCAAACAAAAAACCTCTTGCAAAGAGGTTTGCTTGGAAATGCCACAAGTGTGGTAAGCTGGGGCACAAAATTTCTGAGTGCCGCAGCAAGGACAACAATCGTGCAGGAACTGGACATGCAAAAGGGAATGAAAAATCCCACGCACACATAGCTGAGAACTTGTTCACTGGTCTCTCTGACCTGGACCTCTGTGTTGTAGTATCAGAGGTAAATCTTGTGGGGAGCAATCCTTGTGAATGGTGGTACGATACTAGGGCCACCAAGCATATCTGCTCGGACAAGAAAATGTTCACTTCATACCAAAAGTGCAACAAAGATGAACAACTATTCATGGAAAACTCTTCCACCTCCAAAATTGTAGGAACAGGAAAGATATTGCTGAAGATGACTTCAGGCAAAGAACTAACACTCACAAATGTGTTGCATGTTCCAGATATTAGAAAGAACTTGATATCAGGTTCTTTGCTAAGCAAGAATGGATTTAAGGTTGTTCTTATTTCTGATAATTTTGTATTGTCTAAGAATAGGGTATACTTGGGTAAAGGATATGTAAGGGATGGACTGTTCAAGTTTAATGTAATGACAGTCATCCCTAAAACTATTGTTCCTGCTGTTCCCAATGTTAATGAAATAACTCCTATTGCCTATGTTATTGAGTATTCTTCTGTTTGGCATGAAAGACTAGGTCATGTTAATGTCAATTCTATGCGTAGATTAATTAACATGAATTTGCTATCAAAATTTAAGGTAGATAACTCCGAAAAATGTGAAGCTTGCACGAAGGCCAAACTCACTAAAACTCCATCACATTCTGTAGAAAGAAATACAGAAACTCTAGGTCTAATTCACACGGATCTGTGTGATTTAAAATACGTGCATCAGAGGTGGCAAAAAGTACTCTGTCACATTCATAGACAATTGCACTAAATTCTGTTATGTATACTTGTTACATAGTAAAAATGAGGCTTTGGATAAATTCAAAGAATATAAACTTGAGGTTGAGAATCAACTTGGCAAAGCGATTAAAATCGTTAGGAGTGATAGAGGAGGAGAATATGATGCACCATTTAATATGTTCTGCTATGAACATGGAATAATTCATCAGACAACTGCTCCTTACTCACCCAAATCAAACGGTAGTGCCGAGTGCAAGAACCGAACTCTAAATGAGATGATGAATGCCTTGTTGTTGAATTCTGGCTTACCCCAAAACATGTGGGGGGAAGCGTTGCTGACTGCCAACTACATTTTCAATAAAATACCTCACTAGAAAACCGGCAAGACACCATACGAACTGTGGAAAGGTAACGTACTTTCGTATAAATACCTCAAAGTGTGGGGGTGTCTAGCAAAAGTGACAGTATCTAACCCGAAATAGGTCACCATCGGACCTAAGACGATTGATTGCATATTTATAGGCTATGCACACAACAATAGTGCATATCGGTTCTTGGTATACAAATTAGATATACCGAATATCCATGTGAATACAATAATGGAATCAAGGAATGCTTCCTTCTTTGAACACGTGTTTCCGTGCAAGGATACTACGTATTCCAAATGTACACGTGAACAAGGGAATGCAAGCACTTCGGTTGATGAACCAGAATATGATACTGATGAGCCTAGACGAAGTAGACGGGCTAGAACATCAAAATCATTTGGTCCTGACTTTGTAACGGCATTTCTGTTATAGAATGAGCCCAGAACTTTCAAGGAGGCCATGTCTATGCCTGATGCTCCTATGTGGAAGGAAGCAATCAAAAGTGAAATAGACTCCATTATGCAAAATCATACATGGGAGTTAGTCGACTTGCCTTCTGGATTTAAAGCTCTAGGATGCAAATGGATTTTCAAACAAAAATTGAAACCAGATGGTTCAATAGAGAAGCATAAGGCAAGACTTATGGTACAAGGGTTTAGACAAAAGGAAGGCCTAAATTTCTTTGATACATATTCTCCAGTTACAAGAATAACTTCCATAAGAATGTTGATAGCTATTGTAGCTCTACGTAACCTAGAAATACATCAAATGGATGTTAAAACTGCATTTCTAAATGAGGACTTAGAAGAAGAAATATACATGAAACAACCTGAGGGTTACGTAGTTCCTGGACAAGAAAACAAGGTGTGTAGGCTTGTAAAATCCCTGTACAGACTGAAACAAGCTCCAAAGCAATGGCATGTAAAATTTGACATTGTTATGATGTCAAATGGTTTCAAAATAAATAAATGTGATAAGTGTATCTACATCAAAGATACTCCAAATGGATACATTCTGGTCTGTTTGTATATAGATGACATGCTCATTATTGGAAGCAATAACGATATTATCAAACAAACTAAGAACATGCTTAGTGGCAAGTTTGACATGAAAGGTTTGAGAGTTGCAGATGTCATACTAGGAATCAAAGTTTCCAGGACATCTGAGGAAATTACTTTGTCTCAAGCTCACTATGCTTAGAAAGTACTTGAAAGATTCAAGAATTACTCCAATGGGACAGCAAAAAGTCTCGTCGATCACAGTCTTCACTTGTTCAAAAACACAGGCGAAAACATATCACAACTGGAATATGCACGTGTAATCGGTAGTCTGATGTACCTAACAAATTGTACAAGATCGGACCTAGCACATTCGGTAAATGTACTGAGCCGCTACATGAGTAATCAAGGACGAAGTCACTAGAAAGGAATAACTAGAGTATTGAACTACTTGCGATATACTCAGAGTTATGCACTGCATTACACCAGATATCCAACAGTACTAGAAGGCTACAGTGATGCCAACTGGATATCTGACTCAAAGAACTAAAAATCCACAAGTGGATATGTCTTCACACTTGGTGGTGCAGCTGTGTCATGAAAATCATCTAAACAAACGCTATTGGCCAGATCCACTATGGAATCTGAGTTTATTGCTTTAGATAAAGCGGCAGAGGAGGCAGAATGGCTTCGAAACTTTTTAGAGGATATTCCTATGTGGAAAAAATCAGTGCCTGCTTTATGTGTACACTGTGACAGCCAATCGGCTATAGCACGGACACTGAGTTGTATGTATAATGGTAAGTCTCGTCATATCAGAAGGCGACACAAAACCATTAGACAACTGCTCTCAAATGGAGTAATCTCTATAGAATATATAAAATCGTCCGACAACCTAGCGGATCCATTTACTAAAGGTCTGTCGCGAGAGCAGGTTGTCAGATCATCAAGAGGAATGGGTTTAAAGTCTATGACGAAAGAGGATACTTGAGGGAAACCCTACCTAGGAATTGGAGATCCCAAGATCTAGGTTCAAAGGGACAACTAAATCTTGTTGAATCGACGGGAGCACTGAGAGATTAAAATATCATACCCACTCTTAGGATGATAAAACAGTGCTGCCTGCAAAGAGTTAGGATAAGCTTGGCTTTTAATGATTCCCATAGCTTTGAAATAAAAGTGGGGTATAGCAGGATACTCTTTATGGGTATTCACCTTGTGAGTGTGAAATGTAGCCGTTTCTAGGAGAATGAAGAGAGGCTACATTCTCCAAGTTCACTCACGATTAACCAGGGATGTTCAAGGCCAAAATGAATACAACAAGAGAACTTAGTTCTGTGAGGAGATGAAACTGTGTGATAGTTATTGTCTAGGTTCACATCAAAGCCTGGGTAGTTCAAGACATCATGATCACTACCTGGTCAAGTGAATCCGATAGCTACTTACTATGGGTGGTTCAAAGTTGAAAAATTACTATCATTCCTGATGCAGTGATTTTTTGATTTTACTCTCAGAGTTTTTGTCATGTTTTTTGTTTTTATGTCGTGTCTAGATTACATAGTCTGGTAATTTCTATTCATGTGGGGAATTGTTGGAATTAATTTTTGTAGTTTTTCGGGCCGGATTCTGGCAGGCTCTGGCTACCGGCAGCGCCGGAAAATGAGTGGATTGCGATCCTCTTGTCGAGTACTATTCCGTGGTGTACTCATTTGCTAAAAACGAATTCCGTATGAATGAGAAATGTTGGTCCAAAGTTGGGTACTTGAAATGTACTAACTTGGAAACTTGGAGAAAATGGATAGTCCCATATCGAAAATTGTGAAAGATTTTTTCTAGTATATATACTAGAAAATTAGACTAAAGGGCATGGCCCGGGGGTTACCACTAACATGTAGTGGAGAGAGGACTTAGCCAAAATGACAAACACACGCGCGCGCGCGCGCCCGGCCCGGCCTCGGCCTCGGCTTCGGCTTCGGTTTGGCTTGGCTTAGCTCTGGCTATGCCTTTTTTTTGCCCCAGAAATTTTTTTTCCCCCAGTGAACTGATGAGGCTTAGAGTAATGGCTCACCAGTTATGAATCTGAACCACCACTCTGCTGTTGCAGAGTAGTGGACCGTTACTCTGCTGTTACAGAGTAATGGGCCTATGAAGAGTCTCCATTTCTCTCCTATAAGGCTACTGAATCCTATTTACCAGGGTAGAGTCTTTTTTGATAATCCGAACTTGATTCTTCTTCTTCTTCTTCTCTTCTGTGTCAACAACTGAGAGTACATTACAGCAACAGTTCGCTGGAATCTCTGAAGCAAGGGTGCTGCTCTTCAGAGAAGGTACAGTTGTATCCTGGGAAGCAATTCGCCAACCACCGTCACACTACGGGGCGAATTTTGCTTTAAGGAGAGAGATTTTAATCTCGACTCTGTACAAAGCATTCGGTTTGCTATTTTTCCTTCCTGTATTTCTGTTCTTCACAATTGCTATTAGTATTTTTCATATTTATAAAATCGAGTTCTAACACATATTGGACTTTTAATTTTACAGGAAATTATAAATGAAGATGATGAGAAATTGGAGCAACTGTAAACCTGAGATCGGAGAGCAACTATGGAAGAGGGCAGAAAATACTTGTTCAGCCGGAAGCTCAAAAAGGCAGATTGGCTATCCATTATTGACCGGGTGGAGAAACAGCTAGCAGGTTGGAAAGGCAAAGCCCTATCTTTGATAGGGAGAGTCACACTCATTAATGTTGTCCTCTCAAACCTGCCTACCTATTATCTCTCCTTCTTTGAAATGTCTCGATGGGTAATCCAGAGAATTGACCGGACGCGGAAATGCTTCTTATGAAAAGGGGCAGACTCTGACCGAGGAGGATATCACCTCATTAGATGGGAGAAAGCATGCATGAAAAGATACATGGTGGCCTTGGTATTATCGATCTTCGAGATATGAATCTTGCGCTACTGAGCAAATGGTGGTGGAAAGTGTTCCATCCTAATGGAGAAGGGTGGCAACAATTTGTTCAGGGATACATGCATGGGAATGGAACAAGAAATCTAGGCTTCAGGATAGGCCCCTGGGTTTCCTGGTTCTGGAAAGGCATCACTAAGGCCTACGAACCCTTCAATAGCGGCGTGAAATCTGTTATCAGTAACGGCAGACTCACTGGATTTTGGTGGGATAAGTGGTGTGCTGTTCATACACTCAGATCTCTGTTCTCCGACTTATATGAGCAAACGTCACACCCACACTGCATGGTGCCCGCAGCCTGGAAAAGAGGCACCTGGAAGCCACCCTTCAAACGTTCGCTTGATCTAGGCTCTCAGCTTAGACTAACGGAACTTCAGACCTACATCACCAATACAAGAATTGGTTGCTCACAAGGTCCAGATAAGAAATCCTGCGGATTGGAGAAGAACGGCAAGTTCACGGTTCACTCCATGTACAACCGTATCTATTTTAGGGGATGTATCTCTAAATGGTCAGCCGTCATCTAGAAAATGAAAGCCCCGCTAACGATCAAAGCTTTCTTATGGTTGGTACTGAATGATGAGATCCTGACTACGAAAAACCTAGCTAAGCGCCAACCGAGTGTGAGTTCTCAATGCGGGTTCTGCCACGCTACCTTGGAGACCAGAGATCATCTTTTGCTTCAGTGTCCTAGGAGCAAAGCGGTACTCGAAGAGGTACTCAGTGTCCTAGGGACAACTCATTATCCTAGTGTATATGAGGATCTGTGGGTAGGCCCTAAGTTCGCATCGGAGAGGGGTTCTATAAGAGAAGCGTGGTATATTGCTATCGCCGCAACGACCTGGATTCTTTGGCTAGACAGAAATAATCTTTACTTTCGTAGAACTTGCAATAGTATTTCTGGCAATTTGACTCACATTATGCATTTTATTTCATTTTGGGCTAATGTGGCCACAGCAGGTTCCAGGGGGAGGATTGCGAGCGTTTTTCAGGTTCAGAAGTTCGATGATGAGGAAATCGGGATCGGTCCGATGATCGATTGATAGCTAGCACTGCCGTCTCTGATCATAGGTACCTACCACCGCAGGGTTTGTTGGGGGGTTTATGATGTATTTCTTTGCGGCTACTCTAGGTTGCTTTTGTCCTGCCCCCCATGTTTGGGGCGGAGTGTATGTACTTTTATTCTGTTGGTTTTGTAGTGAGCTCAGTACTCTGAGTTTGTTTTATTAATCGCTTATTAATGAAATAGAGTGGCCAGACTCCATCTTTTCTTCAAAAAAAAAAAAAAACAAAGAGAGGAAGTGTGCGTCGAGTTCTTAAGGAAAGTTTGTATCTTGTAACTAGAGAGTTTACACATTGTATAGCATAAAGAAAGCTTGTTTTGGTAAACATAAATGTTCGGATCTATATTATTGCTATATATTTGATTTTTTTTTTTTTTTTTGAATTTAGCATTAGTTACTACATATTTGTGTGTTATTGTTTATAATTAAAAAAAATAAAAAATACCTTGGAGTCTTTGCATAAAAAATGCCGGGTAGGCGAAATTTTAATCGAAAATAATAATAAATAAATAAAATTAATAAAAATAAAAAATCAAAAATGTGTAGACCTTAGGCTACACCTGCGTTTTCAAAAAGCGTCAAGGTAGACCTCGTGGCTACCGTAACATGCATTATTCCGGCGCTTCTACTGGCATTTTCGAAAACGCCGGTATGACCTACGCCCTTTCGTGCTGTAGTGAGGGAAGAACATGTTGGTGCGGAGCCTAAAAGAAACTTTTCCCATCGAGAATTCACCTTATAATTGAAAAGGAAAAGGATAGAAAAAGTACGCTTTTGGTTATGCGCATAACAAATAAACATTATTGATGAAAAATAAGTACATGTAGAAGCACCAAAAGTTAAGAATACAACAAAAGCATTTACTTCTAAAGCAAATTCTTAACACAATTTAATGCATTGCATAACCACCATAGGGCCTAAGAGCAAGGAATTCAAATTCACATCTCTACACTTGGCACATCTCAACCTCATCCTTCTCCCCTTTAATAGCCTGCTCGATTCCAGTAATTTTCTTCTCTTCTTCCTTCACCCTCTTCATCTTCTCCTCCTTCACTTCAATTTCCACGGCGATCCCCTGTGCTTCGATCATGATCTCGCCTAGCTTTGCCATGGTTGCAAGGTCCTCTGGTAGCTTGAGCTCTTCTTTAAGCACCTTGACATCCTTGTAGATTATGTACAATATCATTTGGATTACTCCAAAGCTGAACCCCAATATATTTGGAATCTATATTACCAAAAAAAAAAGGTTTATTAGCAAACAACAGATATTAATGACTCAATTAGCTATATATAGATAAAGGAATTACCGCGACATAGATGTCCTTTATAAGTAGACCGTAGGAGAACCAGACGATTGCGCTCAATGTGAGGAAGAAGGATAGTGAGAATGGCATGAACTCGACGCTCTTGGTTCTGATGACTTGCCTCTGTATATTCATGAATTAAATTGTAGTAACCAGTTAAACTAATTATTATTATTATTATTATTATTATTATTATTATTATTATTATTATAGATTAAACATATTAAATGAAAATATTACTGGGGGTTACTTACAATTATGCTCAAAGGAGCCGCAAAGACACTGACCGCAAATCCCACACACATCCATCCAAGAAGTTTCTGACGGTGGGCTCCTTTTGTGAGTAAAAGAGTGGAAAGAACAATCAAGGAGAAGAGGCCCACATTCAAACCCATAATTATTTTTGCTGTGTAGACCTACAAAACATGTAACGATGCAAGACATATAAGCAAAAATATCATTTACACAAATTTAATTAGGGTACATTGCATGATTCTTAAACATAAACCTTGGCCTTCTTTGGGGCATAGGCGATAAACATGATGATGTAGACGGTCTCAATCACTATGCCAAGCGAGTTGATGGTAATGAGAAGGTATTCGTTTGATTTGATGAATGCGTAGTAGATCCACAGCATGGCGCTGAACAGCGCAACCACGTAGGGAACTGATTGGAATCCTTCAGTCGATTTCTTCTTGTATATGCGGTGGAATGTCGGTCTATATTTGTAAATTATGGTTACTAAGGGGGTTTAGAGTAAATAAATTTCCCAACACAATCATAAAGGAGAACGTAAAATTCTTACATTGGAGCAAGGTAAACCATGAATGAGATCAAGTTGCCTGCGAGCCATGGCAAGTATGTATATGTCAATAAAATCCAAAAATGGAGAAAAGGTATTCAGAACTTATATATGTACTTATTTAGTAATGTCAACTAGGACAATTATATAGCGTTATGCCTAAATATTATAGGCATTAACTTGAGATATATTATATTAATTTCATTTGTATTTTGTATGTCCTAAATGGGAAAAAAAAGAAACATGAAGGGCCCAAGTTAATTATATATTGGACTGCAACGTTTGTGGTTAACTTTTGATGAAAGGATTAAGCTGGGCAGAAAGATTAGGACTTTAGTAGCAAGTGCTAGTGGGGTTATGGTCATAAAAAGCACCTTAAAAGAGTAAATGAAAAAACTTGATTCTTGCTAAAATCTTTTTTTTTTTTTTTCTTCTTTGACATATCAAATAAAATACCCAAGAAAAAACAGAACTTAAGCTAAAAGAAAACCAGAAGAGAAAGAAAAAAAAAAAGACTTAACTTTTGTTAAAAGACTTTTTTAGAGGGAGTGTTAAAAGGCATTTTTAAAAAGGAAAGAAAAAAACGGCATTATCATTAATAAAACACTAGTAATTTATACATGCGATGCACGTCTTAATAAATATAATTTTTTTAAAAGTAAAAATTCAGACATAGTTTGGATTTGATCTAAAACCTCATTTACAATAGTTATGCACTTGCGTTGCACGGGTTTGTAGATGGACAAATTATACTAAGACCTTCTCCCATTATAGTAGTAGAGATATGGTGAAATTTGTCATTCGTGATACGGAGAAAAGGAAAAGTGGCTTGAAACGCTTATATCAAATTCAAGGAGCGAAGAAGATGAAGAAGAAATTGAGTTATTGCACGGCAACTTGAATAATGATCAAGAAGTAATTAAGAAAGACATCGTGAGAATATATCCTTGTTTTATGCATAATGCATGTATAATTGATTACCTAGTAGGCCAAATGTAAAAGCCCAAGGATGATCAAGTGAAAGCCCTGCCATCTCGACAGAAGAATAAGAACAATGAAGGTGGTTTCCTTCTCTCTTTTAGAAAAAAAGATGAAAGAAAATGAAACAAAACCAAGCCTTTACTTTAACTCAATTCACCTAGATTGCATGAATTGGACCAAGGAGGTGGAGGGGTATTTATATAGGATCGATTTAGAAGGAGTAATCCATGTGAGAGAGAGAGAGAGAGAGAGAGAGTGGACGAGAGAGTGGAATTGGATGGATCACTCCTCCAAGAGAGTGGAATTGGATGGATCACTCCGCCACTATAAAATACCCAAAATTGATAATAATGTGATTATGTGATCAGAGAACAAAACTATATAAATGGAGAGAAATTAATTATATGATGATAAATCTTCGGTTGCTCACTACTTTGATGAGCACTACGTGAACACTCACGAAATAGAGCACATATGACAAATTCGAACGCTCATATTGTTTTATATGCCTAAGATAGCCTAACAATATAAAAAATCAATTAATTTGAAATTCATTTGTCTATGATTTATATCATCACAAAATTGTATGGCTGAAAATTCTAACAGCATGATGGATGGGCAAATGAACTTTAAATTACTTGATTTTTTATTATTAGGCTATCTTAGGCATATAGAACAATATGAGCGGTTCAGATATTTTATAGGATCTTTATTTCATGAGTGCTTACCAAAAGTAGTGAGCAACTGAACGGGACTCATTATAGGATTATTGTTTGTAAGATTAGTGCTTAATAACTTGTGTAACCGTGTTAAGGGTGATTTGCAGTGTGATTATATGGTGATGATTGGTACTTACTTTACGTTACCATATGTTAGATTAATTAAGAAGGTTTCCTTTAGATTTCATGTGACCCATTAAACCCTCAAAAGGCCAAAACCACACTCTCCAGACAGTGTCCATGCTTTCTCTACTCTATACCTTGTACTCAGAAATACCCTTACAAACTATGGCAGTTCTCCAACTTTCTTTTACCATACAAAATCCTATTTTCCTTAAAAAGCATTAAATTAAAGAAAGAAAGAGCGTAGGAGACTGACTACAAAAAAGTTGGTTATGATATGTGACTTATTATAAAGGTACCTAAGATATAATTGGAATGAGTAATGCTTCGGCCATTACTAATTTCCCTACCATTCTCTTCACTATTTTAGATGGCATACTTCTATTGGAGAGTTCTTCCACCTACTCTATCTTCTCCTACCTATTGGAGTGTGCCACCTAAGATAGTGAAGACTAAGGTAGTAAAGAGAAATGTAGTGAAATTGTTAGTAGATGTAACATTACTCAGTTGGAATTATAAGGGTTTGTTTGGTTCAAAGGAGGGGAGGGATTTTAATGGAGGGGAGGGAAGGGGAGGGAAAGGGAGGGGAGGAATTTAATGAAAACTCTGTTTGGTTCAAAGGAGGGGAGGGGAGGAAAAATAATTATTTTCTTGTTTGGTTCACAAAGGGAGAGAATGGATTTTATAATAAAATTACTTTTATACCCTTTTGCATATAATAAGAAATTCATACAACCACTTCATACAATAAGAATTGAAACAACAACGAACTATTTATGAGGAAAATATGTTGATGTATCAATCAAAAGAACAATCAAAAGTAAATGTCATCACTCTGGGAGAGAAGTCTTCATTCTGATATAGTAAAGAACCAACTGTTCACATTTACACATTACTGTTCGGTATGCTCAACTTCCAGGATTTTACAAATAATTTAGTAATAGCTATTTATGCATGGCTCTTCATATGTAGACATTTTACAGAAAGATAATGGCTTCTTTCTAGAATATAACAGTGGTATAACAAAAAATGTGCTCTACACAACCAGATAACATACATTCAGAAGTTGAGAATCAAAGTTCTATTCCCAGGTAAATAATCAGCAATCAATCTGAGAAGACACCATCACACACATGTGCACCAACTTAATGATGATGATAGATTATATTCACTTGCCCCAGTTAAATTCTGATTTACATATACCGAACTGCAGTTAGTTTGGCCCTTAATAAGAAAATTCAAAACCCTACTGAAATCTGACATACAGTCTTCATTAGATAATGCAGCCCCGGGATACAGACATTAATAATTCACAGTTAATAGGAGCACAAATCTACTGTAACATCACTAAATCTTAACAAATTCTAATAGAAATAAATGAAAGTAGAGAAAGAGAGGTTTTTTATTAGATTAGGATTTATATTTAAAGGGCAATTTAGTCCAGCCACTTTAAAAAATTAGTCCTATTTTCTCTTCCCTCCAAATTCCCCACTTTTGGAGGGGAGCCAAAATTGGCTCAGGAGGGGTGTTGCACCCCCCCATTTTCCTCCCCTCCCCTCCTAAAAAATGAACCAAACAAGAAAAGTATTAAAAAACTCCTTCCCTCCCCTCCCCTCCCCTCCATTCCCCTCCAACCAAACAGTGCCTAAAGGTTGATAATATACGCACGTAGTTTGAAGACACAATCACGGAGAGAAAACGAGGAATTATAGAAAATGCATTTATAATATAAAAGAAGGGAAACAAAAACGGAAAGTGCTTAATTTAGGTGAGACTTTCCAGCCAACTATCGGTGGAAACAACATGGACATGGAAACAACATGGACGGAAGGTTTCGCCTATCAAGCAGAAATTTGTAGGCTAAGAGCAAAAAATATGTTCTGAATAAAGGCCCACTGTCGGTCCACTATTCAAGTTGGATATTTAACCCTCATTTGATCTAGGGCAAAAGTCGTAAAACCCCTTAAATTTAGCTCTTTAATTACAAAATCCATTACGTTAATTTTCGATGAGATCACCCCTAGGATGCACAGATACTTCTAAATGGCTGACGTACCCGTGTCGGGTGCGTACCCAAGAAGCACCCAAAATTTTAATGCATTTTTCGCAATTTTTAGACACAGTTGTATTTAGATAAATGCATGGGGTCCTATAATAAGTTCAAAAGTTTGTTGTTTACAATTATGCTCAAACACAGAATAAGTCTACACAAAGATTTGATAGTTAGATTATCATTTATTTTCTCCAAAATACTCATAATTATAATGTATTACTTATAGTTCTATGAAATTATTTAAATGTTTGCATGTTTAAGAAGAATTTTTTTTTAATACCTATAAATATAATATGAATTATCTTATATTTAACGTACCCACCAACGTACCTGCATACTACTTTTTTGTTAAATCACGTATCTCCGTACCCGTATCGTGTCGTACCCGCACCTCGTACCCGTATCCGTGCTTCATAGGATCACCCCCCCCCCCCCCCCCCCCCCCCCCCCGCCCCCCCCCCCCCCCCCCCCCCCCAACTGTCATAATAAATTATTTTAATACTTTCATTGGTACCTAAAATTACCATTATGCCCCTTACTATTTCTAAGAAACTTTATCTATTTTTCGAAATATTTTTTCTTAAAATGTTTAGACAATTTTTTTAATTGTTTTTTCTACTAGCTGAAGGGTTTCTTTTTGGGGGTAAATTTCACTAAACCCTGCACAGTTTTCACAAATATGCAGATAACTCCATGTGGTTCTATTTTTTGCGGATGACCTTACTATAGTTCAAGAATCTTACCCCGCCTTTGGCTACTTTTCCCTTGTGGTTTACCATACTATTTGCTATTGCTATTAATTGTATAATGATCATTTTACCCTTGCAAAATCCAGTTGGGTAATCTGGATAAACATATATGGCAAAAATCAAGAAACCCCCAAACGTTTCTTATTTAAATCAACAAACCCTCTAACAATTTTTTCTCTCATTCGAGATCGGGCCGACGATTGATTGATAGCCAGCACGGCCTACTATGGTCATTGATACCCACCACCCCAGGGTTTGTTGGGGGGATATGATGTATTTCTTTGCGGCTACTCTATGTTTCTTTTGTCCCACCCTCCATGTTCGGGGTGGAGTTTATCTACTTTTGTTTTGATTGTAGGATTTTGTAGTAGGCTCAGTACTCTGAGTTTATTTTATTAATCACTTATTAATGAAACATGGTGGCCAGACTCCACCTTTTCTTCAAATTTTTTTTTTCTCTCATTAAATTCTATATTCTGTTAAGTTTTGAATATTCCGTTAAAACCAATTGTAAAATGTCAATTTTGTCCCTTTCTTTAATCTTTAAAATCTCTGATGCTTTTCCCATCATTCTCATTTCTTTTTTTTGGGGGGACCAAGTTTAGTTATACATACAAGAAGGAAAGAAAGTAAATCTAATTCTCCATCAATATCATTCTCATATTTCTTTTTAAACTTGCAAACCCATCATTCAACACAATTCACAATCCCCCTTTTCAAATTTTCGAACTTCCTTTTCAAACTTGCGAAGGATGGGTTTGCAAGTTTGAAAAAGGAAGTGCGAAGGATGAGAAAAGCAACAAAGGTTTTAAAAGTTAAAGAAATAAGCAAAATGCACATTTCATAATTGAATTTTAACAGAATATTCAAAACTTAATTGGATAAGGGTTTAATGAGCAAAAGAATGTTATAGAGTTTTTTGATTTAAATGAGAAACGTTAGAAGGTTTTTACTATTGAAAATTTTGTATTTCAAAATTAATGGGCTTCTTAGAAAATATTCTCTATGTTCATCTTTTTGAAAATTATACAGTTAAGTCCCTCTAATACCTAATTAACCAATCAGGAGTATTTTAGATTAATTTTTTTTTAAAAAAAATCCTTCAAAGGACTAATTTATAGATATTTTTGACATAGTAGGGTGAACCACAACTGGTTTTGACCCATAGTATGCCAAACCTCAAAAAATTACATTTGAGTAGGATTTCTGCAAACTAATGAAAACTGGGTACTGTTTACTGAAATTGATGAGAGTAAAAATCACAGCAAATCGAGGACACGATTGATGCACGAACCTCAAAGCTCTAAGAGAAAAACAGTAATTTTACAGTGAATACATGCATGTATGTAGAACATGGGCCGTATCCAGACACATCATCCTAAAACAGACCTACAAGTAAATAGTAATCTACAACCCAAGAAGAGGAGTCATGATTAATAAAAAAACTCTTGACCAAATATTCTATCCAAAAGAAAGTTATCAACTAACCTTATCTTCTAACAGTGGGTATCAGCAGTTTAAACACAAAAGAAACTCATTTAAGCTAATTTGAAACTAACTCATAGCATATAAATACCCCCCCCCCCCCCCCCCCCCCCCATCTCTTTCAGAATTAGGTAATCATTATTCTGCCACCAAAAACTCTACTATGTTTCTGAGTTCTGACTTGAGCATCGGACGGTCTTTCGTCGGTGTCAACCCCAGTGTTTAGAATTCTTGTAGGTTTGTCGGAGCGATCTTGACCGTCCAAATCAGATCCAAGCATCCACAATAGTCAGAAAATCAGATTAAGAAGAGATTAACGACGATTAATTCTGATCAAAGTAAATTTTAGATCTTGATAATTTTCTATTAAATAATTCACATCATCTGTTTTCTTTCAAACACAAAATAGCAGCAACATATTGACGTTGTTTGTGAAAAATTACAATCTAACCAACATATCAGATTTTGCAGGCAAAAAACTAATTTTTCAGCCATGGCTCTAAGGGGTAAAGAAAGGCGGGGCTCCCAGATGACAAGCCAACCATTTTCCTCCATTTCCTACTCATGTGGAGGACTCCTTCCTACTGCTCAACATGACCAACCTCGTCAATAGGATAAACCTCATCATCAACTAGAGCAGCACTCCTAACATTCTGCCCCGCCTCCCTCCAAAGGGAATGCATCGGGGAGAGGGGGGTGGAGGGGGGTCCCGATGAAGTCATTCCTGAATAGTGCCTTGTAGGGCGTGTGGGTGAAAATAGGGGTTTAGTCTACCCCTCGACCCTCGCTATGATGCCCTTTGTGGCACCCCAGGCACATTAATACCTCCATCAGATCATGCTCATCCAGGACCAAGGATCTGACCTCCGAAATCACCTGAATGAAAGGGGAGTCCAGGATGAGGTCCCCCGTCCAGAACATCAGGAAAGCAAGAGGAGCCTCCAAAAAAACCCCCTCCCCTAGAGCTGCAGATGATCTCCCTCTCCCACGGGATGAAGAAGGTCTCCTCCCCCTTGGGGACGGTGAACAACAGGAAAAAAGAAGCACCATCACTAGGGAAGAGTTCCTAGATTTCAAGGATGAAGTCCTTCAAGCCCTCCAGATCGTCCCTGGTAGGATCCAAAGAAATAGCAGCTGCTGCCCTACTCCTTTCCAGCAGGAGGAGTCTCACGGGTACCACATATGGGGAACAAGGCAACATAGTTCATCAGCGCCTCCAAGAGATGGAGGACCGCCTAGCACTGATGAAGAAAGAAGAGGGACAACATGATACAACGTATGACCCCATCTGAGACCCTCCCTCTCTAGGTTGATCCTCAAATCCCCTATCTCGGAAAACTTCAAAATTCCCAACTCTGAATCATATAATGGCGAGTCTGACCCGATAGACCACCTTCAAAGTTTCAAAACTCTCATGATTATCCATCTAGCCTCTGATTCCCTCACGTGCAAGATGTTTTTAGCAACCTTGAAGTGATGAACATGGGAGTGATTTTCTCGTCTTTCTCCATAGTCCATCTTCTCATTCGATCAACTTGATGAGCTCTTCCTCACACACTTTATCACCAGTAGCAAGACAAAAAAGATAAGAACCTCCATACTTGACTTGAATCAAAGGGATAAGGAGTCACTCAAAGATTATGTTCAGTGCTTCATAGCTAAGTCACAATCTATCCCCTCATTCGATTTGGTCGTAGCCACCACTGCCTTCAGGCACAATGTAAGCCATGTCGGCCTTAAATCTTGTCTCATCAAGATCCCTCCTTGGGACTTCTCAAACATCCAACAAACGGTTAAGAAGTGCATCTGAGTGGAAGATGTTATACATCCACAAGAATAGAAAGGGTCCTTCTCCGGGAACAAACAGAGGGGTATCAATGAAGAGTGACCCAGGATGGCCCAGAAGGATGCATCGCGTCAGTGCCGCCCTCCTTCAACACCTCACTTTGACAAGTTCACTCCCTCAATGCCAGCATCTCCGTAGTCCTTATAGAAGTTAAGAATGATGGACTCCTTAGCCTTCCTCCTAAGATAAGCACTTCAAGCAAGAGAAGGGATATGAACAAATGGTGTGCATTTCACAGGGACCATGGATACCTTAACGATAATTGTTGAGCCCGCAAGGAGGAGCTTGAAGCTCTAATTTGCCGAGGCTACCTTTCCAACTTTACCCAAAGGAACGACATCGAGCCTCCTTCTACGCAGGGAACTAACAAACACCTAGAAAAGTCTTCCGAGTCCCAAGACGCAGGACTTATTGCGGTCTTCTACTCCATCCGTGGAGGATCGATGGCAGGAGAATCAAACTCCTCCAGAAAAATCTTCCTCTTAGAAGTGAACTCGGTGCACAACATCCCCCCTTTTAAGGGCTTTGGGGTTCCAATAACTTTCTCAGACCATGATCTTAAGGCGTTCGAACACCTCATTGCTATGCACTTGTAATTAGTATATGCATGGCAAATCATGAGGAGCATCGTATCCTGGTAAATAATGGAAGCTCGGGGAACATCCTCTTCCTGGATGCATTCAAGGGTCTCAAGCTCTCACAAGACCGTCTCAAGCCTACCTGATACACTTTTCATGGGTTCTCCTTAGCCCCAGTTCAGATTGAAGGAATAGTCACACTTGATCTGTTGCTGACTTTAGCCTACCTTCAACTCACCTTTTTCTTGTGCAAGTTTTCTAAGAATCTGCTTCTCTAAGATATGGGCTGAAAGTCCCTTAACGATTGATGAAGAGTGGAATACTAGCTGTTGAATTACAGGCAGGACTGCTACTACTTCCCTTTATTTTTTAACCTAGCCCTTCTAATTAGGTTGGAAGAGAGGATTTCATCCAATTATGATTCTTGCTCTTCGCCAAATATATTGGTTGAAGGAGGCTTAATAATGAGCTACTTTCCAGGCAGGCTTGGTAGTCGAACCCTAACCCTCGCCTGACGAAAGCACTTGATTCCCAAAGAAGGACGCCAGCCAGTCGAACGGAAGCAATCGTTTTCATGGTTGTCAACGTGATGGCTATCTATAATGCCATCTTCGGCCGCCCTGAGCTAGCGGCACTTCATGGAGTTGCATCATCTTTCCACATGAAGATGAAGTTCCTTACAACAGTAGGAGTAGGAGAAGTCAAAGGGGAGCCAAGAGACAGCACTGGCATGCTATACTGCTACAATAGGGGATTAGTCCTCCCCCTTGATGCCATGGAACTCCTCCTAGATAGGGGTCAAGTTAACTCCGAGCCCGTGAATGAACAAGATGAAATCCCCTTATCCAAAAAAGATCAAGCCAAATATTTTTAGGTAAGCAGGGATTTCCCCCCTCCAAATCAAAGAGCAACTCATTGCGTGCATAAGATGAAACTGATACTTATTCACTTGGATGGCAACTGACAAGCTGGACATCTCCGATGATCTAATCATGAATTGTTTGAGCATGAACCCGAATGTTAGGCCCATCCACCAAAAGTGTCGTAAGTTTACCCTTACAGACAGCATGTAAGTAAGGAGGAATTTGAGAAGATCCTAGCTGCTCACTTCATTGAAGAAGGTATCCAACCCGAGTAGCTAGCGAATGTGGTAGGGGTAAAGAAAGCCAACAGAAAATAGAGAATTTCTTTGACCTTAACAAGGCGTGTCCAAAAGTCCCCATCCCTCTACCTAGCATACAATGCCACTCCCGGTCACGAGCTTTTATGCTTCATGGAGGCCTTCTTTGGATAAAACAAGATCCGGATGTTTCCACAAGACAACCTAAAGATGATTTTCATCACCGATCAAGGACACTATTACTACCCAGTCATGCCCTTTCGGTTGAAGAATGTTGAAGCCACGTACCAGTCCTTGGTATACCAAGTCTATAAGGAGCAAATCAGCAGAAAGATTGAAGTTTATGTAGATGACATGCTTATCAAGAACCTCAAGGAAGAAGACCATGTGTCGGATCTCCAAGAAGCATCTGAAGTACTACAAGGACATAACATGGAACTGAATCCCAAATGTGCCGTCGGAGTCTCCTCGAGGAAGTTTTTAGGTTTCATGGTCAACCAGAGAGGAATCGAAGTCAACTCTGAAAAGATCCGGCCATACTTGACATGTCTCTCCCGTCCACCATCAAAGAAGTCCAAAAGCTTACATGACGCATTGTTGCTGTTGGGTGTTTCCTCTCCAAGTCAGGGGAGAAGTGCCTCCTGTTCTTCAAAACTCTTCGAGGAGAAAAACATTTTGAGTTGGGAGAAAAAAAGCAAGTAGCATTTGAACATCTCAAGACACACCTCGTCAATCCCCCACTACTGAGTAAGCCCTGGTCGGGAGAGGTTCTCTACCTCTAATTGGCCACTTTGGATTAGACCCTTAATGTCGTCTTGGTAAGAAAATAAGATAGGGTTCAGAAGCCAAATTATTATGTAAGCAAAGTACTTAATGATGCCGAGTTTCAATACTCGAAATTAGAGAAGATGGTCTATGCACTGGTCACGGACGCCCGAAAGCTCTACCCCTATTTCCAAGCATACTCCATCCGGGTCCTCACCGATCAGCCGCTTAAACAAGCACTCCACAAGCTGGAAAGTTCCAGGCGACTCATGAGGTGGTCTATTATGTTAAGCTAGCATAATATAAACTACCGACCAAGGAAGACAAGCCTTGGCCGAATTCATCATTGAAAGCACTATCCCTGATCTCCCCGAGGAAGGAGACCCCCCTCCCCTCCCCTCCCCCCTCACACACACACTCTGGAATGTTTATGTTGATGGGTCCTTCTGCCTCGAAGGGAGCAGGGCCAGAGTCATCTTACTTGGTTCTGACAAGTTTACTCTTCAGTACTCGCTATGCCTCATGTTCCATCCTCCAACAATGAAGCCAAATATGAAGTACTCATTGCCAGACTCCTCCTAGCATGGAAAGCAGGGCCACGAAGGGTCAGAGTATTCAGTGACTCTCAGCTAGTAGTAAATTAAATATGAGGCGACTATGAAGCCAGAGATAACCGCATGGTCAAATGCTTAGCCTATATGAAGAAGCTCCTAGCTATCTTCACGAAAGTTGAAGTCAATCACATCCCTCGTAAGGAAAAAAGGTAGGTAGATTCCCTCTCTAAGTTATCATCCTCCTCTTTCGATAGACTAGGGACCTACTCAAGCCAAGCATCAAAGAGGAAACATTATAGCTCATGTTCGTCACCCCCTATACACCCAGAGATTGTTGGATGAGATCCTTGGTTGACTCCATGATAAGGGAGTCCTCTTAGTGGATCCCAAAGAAGCAAGAAAGATTCAGGTGAGGGTTAAAAGATACACACTGGTAGAAGAAATTCTCTACAAGTGTTCGTATGCCCAACCCAGGTTGATGACCGACCTTACTTGCGACACCTCACCCCCAACGAAGCAAGTTATGCTCTAAGGGAAGTATATAAAGTAATAGGTGGAGCCACCTGAGTGAGAGGTCCCTCACATGAAAAATTCTCAATCACGAGTACTAATGGCCCACACTACGTTATGATGCCTTAGTACATGTCCACCAATGCATCCCTTTTCATAAGTACTCCTCCATCAAGCAGGTTGCCCAAGCCAATCTCAACTCCATGACTAGCCTCATTCTCTTTGTAGTGTGGGAATTGATTTACTCAGACCATTTTCTTCACTGCTGGACAACGAAACCTCCTAGTGGTAGCCGTCGACTACTTCACAAAGTGGGATGGTGCAGAACTGCTGGCTTCCATCACAGAGTACAAGGTTCAGCAATTCTTCTGGAATATAGTTGGTTGGTTTGGTATCCCCTGAACACTAGTCAACAACAATGGAACCCAATTCACCGACAAGGAATTCCATAAGTTTTGCACAGATTTAGGGGTTGAAGAACTCTTATTCTCTATCTCACACCCTTAGACTAATGACCATGCTGAGAATGTTGGTGTATGCCCTAGAGGCCAGTTGTGTATTGACAATACTAGTTTACATTACATCATGATATTTATTTCATATATGAGATATTTTATTTATTGTGTTTCTTTATTATGATTAAATGAACATAATAAAGTCCATAGAATAGTAGGTTCAATACCATGGGATATCAAGTGCATGACTTGAATGTAAGATTTTATTGGTTGTAATTAGAACACTATTCTTAAATGTCCATAGTCAAGTATTATTGTTAATTAGGACAACAATAATACATACAGACTAGTATGTGCGTAGACTGATGACCATATCTTACAGGTCATAGATATGAGATATCAAGTATTCACATGGGTACATATTAGAGTAATAATGTACTGGACTGACCCACCATGAGAACGCTGCATGGATTGTTACGTGAGTGTCATAAGTGGTTCTCACAGTGACCATGGTGTACGTAGTTCTTTGACTTGAAGTCACTACGGTTTCCTACATGAGAAGTTGTATGTTTGAATGTCGTCAAACGTTGCCTGTAATAAGATGATTATAAAGTCGACTATTAGATATACTATAAATTACGCGGAGGGATGTGAGTGACTTAGATAGGATTTGTCCCTCTTACATAACATAAACGATATCTATGGACCCCTTGATTGAATGAGACAGCAAATGAGTTAATATGAGATATTGAGATCATTTATTTTAGTAAGTCTACTCGGACACCAAGAAAGCAAAGATTGAACTATACAAGGGTGACAAGCTCTATGCCTTGTGGTCAGTTAGATATGTGGACAAAATAACTAGACTACATGGTAATATTGGTCACGGATAGGTTATGTCAAATCACTGGCATTCCCAATACTTGAGTAGCAATGATGTATTGCTAGATACCACTCACTGTTTGTAACAATAGAATATGATTTTAACAATAGAATATGATTTTAATATTACTATCAACGTAATGGGAACCTACAGGGTCACACACTTAGAATGGATCAAAATTGGGATTTAAATTCATAAGATGAATTTAATTGGGGATCCAATTAAAACTTGGACTCCTGACATTAGTTGTACATTTAATCAGATTAAATAGGCTGGCTAATGTTCAAAGGCCCACAGACGAATCTGACCCAGGTCAGATTGTGGGCCCAACAGCCTCATTACTCTTTTAGGGTTGATTTTCTGCATCTATATATATGATATGTTTCTGTGGAAAAGAAATAGTTGAGAAAAAACCTTAGCCGTCACAAAAATTGTAAGAGAGAGAGAGAGAGATCGTGAGGAATATCCCCTTTCGTAGCTAGCACCGCGCAGTTAGGGAAGCTTGATTTGATCCATTCGTGTGGATAACATAGAGGCACCACAATATTGCAGTGTTGTGATCGGCATACTGTTGAGACAGCAGGTTCATCTTTAAAGTGTAACTTCTAAACATGATTTATGGTTTTCACATGGATCCATGTCTAGGTTTCGATATTTTTTTTTGTAATTTTTCCGTTGTGTATTTATTCTGAAATTACCCTCGAAACCTAACAATTGTATGAGAGCAACTTGCGAAACTATAATTTGGTTATGTATGATATGTGATTATTCATGATATATTCGCACTTTTGGTAGAAAGATTCATATGTGATATAATTTTTACAACAGTTGCAATATAAGGATTCTTTTATGTGCTGGTTGTTAACACATATGCCACACTAGGGTAGCCCTCGGTTTAGAACCATTGAAAACCCTAGAAAGATGTAATTTGCAGTGATGTTAGGGTTTCTCAAGGTATGAATAGTTCATGAACCTGTGTCATTTGCGGTGGCGATAGGGTTTCTTAAAACATGAGGTTTCATGCTCTGGTGGTGGTAAGGGATGAGCGCGGGACCCCCGTGCCAGCTCTGCATCGGGCAATAATGATTCCCCAAAAATCAGTCCTCTTTAAATAAACTAAATAAAACCATAATAACATATTCTTTGATTATTATGTTATGTGATGCATGGTGCATAGTTGTAGCCTTAGTTCTGTGATACATGGTTTATGTTCTGTGATGTATTGTTTATATTTTGGTATTTTGAATGCGTCTTGCATGTCGTGCCTTTCTCTCTAAACTCCAATTTTACATTCTTTCTTTATATGTAACTATAATCTCACTGAGGAGACAAGGAATTGGCAACTATACAAGGACAAGATTGGAAAGCTGCTTGGAGAAGATGGTATAATCTCTTTGTTCAGTTTTTGATACTCTCATTGGCTTGAGAGAATCAGTGTGTTAGAGCCACAACCATGTCACATAAATTTTATGCTTTTAATTTTGTATGAGATGCATTGTTGTATGCTAATGGATGATGAATTGTGAGACCAACAAATAAAATAACAAAATCCATTAAAGTAAATATTAAGTTGCGATAAGATGTCTTCCAATGCATGGCACTCGTCTAGGTTAGGATCGATTAAGAGTAGGTCTAACATAGTGAGACGCGATGAGATAAAAGTAATATTCAATTGTAATTCATTTGGTCTGACTTAACTAGACTATTTCAATACGATTGAAGGTTTAGAGGCATAGAGTTGGGCTTTAGCCTATGAGATAGATTAGATTAAGTGTTACTTATCCAACTATCTAAGAGTTGCATATGATGTAATTGAAAAATGTTCCCTACCTAAATAAATGAATTTTGGGTAATCAGCCAAAGCTGACTCAAAACTAGGTGAAATATGGATCTTGGCTTACTAAAAATATCTTATGTTGAGAATTTCCGAGTCAATGATGAGGGTCATTGATTTGAATAAAAACAGTAGGAGGTACATTTTATAAAAGATCGTATTAAATATTTCAATGTCATGATACATGCTCTACATATTTTGTTGATGGTTAAATATCTTTTTCTTTGCATATTTATGTGAAATGATATTTACTTTACATATTTCTGTTGATAGATTACCATGGCATCCAACACATCAAATAACCTATCATTACGATTTGTTCTTGAGAAGGACAAACTGTCTGGGACAATTTTTTTAGACTGATACAGGAATCTGAGAATTGGCCTCAGGCATGAGAAAAAGCTGTATGATCTAGAGCAGCCTATTCCTGACTCACCTGCTGCAAGTGCCCCTCGCACCGAAAAGGATGCTCATAAGAAGCATCAAGATGATGCCTTGGACGTTGGTTGTCTCATGCTAGCCACCATGAACTCTGAGCATCAGAAGCAACATGAGAACATGGATACCTACGATATGATCGTACACTTCAAAAGGCTCTATCAAGAGCAGGCTAGGCATGAGAGGTTTGAAGTCTTAAAGGCATTGTTTCAATGCGAACTAGCAGAAGGAAGCCCTGTTGGAACTCATGTGCTCAAGATGATTGGGTACATAGAGAACCGGGAAAGGCTTGGTTTTCCTTTGGGTCAAGAGTTGGCCACTGACTTGGTCTTGCAATCGTTGCCGGAAAGTTATAGTCAATTCGTTATGAACTACAATATGAATGAAATTGACAAACCTCTGCCAGAACTGCTAAGCATGTTGAGAACTGCTGAACAGAAGTAAGGGAAATATCACTATGATGATCCAACAGGTCAAAGGTAAGGGCAAGGGCAAAAAGCAGATAAGAAACCCAAGGGCAAGGGACATTTCAAGCCCAAAACTTCTGCCTTGAAACCTAAGGGTGGGGTGGCCAAGGAGGACACATGCTTCCACTGTGGTGAAACCGAATATTAGAAGAGGAACTGCCATAAGTACCTGGAGGAGCTTAAAAAAAAGAAAAAAAATGAGACTTCCATTACAGGTATTTTTGTTATAGAAGTCAATTTATCTACTTCTGCATCTTGGGTATTAGATACTGGATGTGGGTCTCACATTTATAAAAATGTGCAGGATCTCAAAAGGAGTAGACCATTGGTTAAGGGAGAAGTTGACCCACGAGTTGGAAATGGAGCAAAAGTTGCTGCTTTAGCATTAGGGACTTGGCATTTATCATTGCCCACTGGGCTTATCATTGAGTTAGAAAACTGTTATTTTGTGTCTGCTTTTAGTAGGAATATTATTTCTATTTCTTGTTTGGACAAGAATGGTTTTTCATTTATAATAAAAGACAAAAGTTATTTTATTTATTTGAATGATATTAGTTATGGTAGTGCACAATTGAGTAATAAACTTTATATTCTCGACCTCGAAATGCCCGTCTATAATATAAATACTAAAAGGTTCAAATCAAATTATACGAACCCAACATACCTCTGGCATTGTCGTTTGAGTCACATAAATGAGAACCGCATGTCCAAACTCCATAAAGATGGATTCTTTGACTCATTTAATTTTGAATCATACATACCTAATCAAAGGTGAACGGGCAAGTTATCTTTTAGGTCTCATACATAGTGATGTCTGCGGACCTTTCAATACATTGGATACAGGAGGTTTTCAGTACTTCATTACATTCACTGATGATTTCAGTAGATATGAGTTTGTGTATCTGATGAAAAATAAATCAGGTTCATTTGAAAAGTTCAAAGAATTCAAGAATGAGGAACAAAACCTACTTGGTAAAAGTATAAAAGCCCTTCGATCAGATCGAGGTGGTGAGTACCTAAGCCAAGTATTTCATGACCATCTAAAAGAGTGTGGGATAATATCTCAACTCACTCCCACTGGAACACCGCAATGGAATGGTGTCTCTGAGAGGAGAAACCGAATATTGTTAGACATGGTTCGATCTATGATGAGTCATGCAGACCTTCCAAGCTTTTTCTGGGGACATGGTCTATTAACAGCTGCTTTCACACTTAATCATATTCCTTCTAAAATAGTTCAAGAGATACCATATGAGATATAGACTGGGAGGTGTCCTAGTGTGTCTTTTATGAAGATTTGGGGTTGTGAAGCCTATGTAAAGTGCCAAGTTCCTGATAAACTTGGTTTCAAATCTGATAAGTGCTTCTTTGTAGGATATCCGAATGAAACCAAGGGATATTATTTCTATAATTTGACCAAAGGCAAAGTGTTTGTCGCACAGACTGCTATCTTTCTAGAAAGAGAATTTTTCTCTAAAAGAACCAGTGGGAGAGCAATAGAAATTGAAGAAATTTAAACTTTGCAAAGTAGCAACGAACCAATGGTGGGAAGGGAGCAGACTCCACAAATTATTTTGGAACAACGACCTGCTCAAGTAGCACAAGGCCTACGTAAGACTCGTAGGATACCTCTTCAACCCGAGAGATATGGATTTCTCATTACTCAACATGGTGATACATTACTCATGGATCAGGATGAGCCTGTGACTTATGAGGAAGCTATAATAGGTCCAGATTCTGAGAAATGGCTTGAGACCATGAGATCTAAATTGGAATCCATGTTTACCAACAAAGTATGGACCTTCGTAGATGGGTGCAAATTGGTTTTCTAGGAGAACTGACATGAATGGTAATTTGTATACCTTTAAGGGGTGGTTGGTGGTTAAAGGTTTCAAGCAAATTCATGGTATAGACTATGATGAGATTTTTTTTTCCAGTTGTCATGCTTAAATTCATTTGGATCTTGCTTGTTGTTGCAGCAAATCATGATTATGAAATCTGGCAGATGGATGTCAAAACTGCTTTCCTAAATAGAAATCTTCTCTACATTGTACATGACACATCCTGAGGGTTTTGTCACTCCAAAGGATGCTAGAAAGGTGTGTAAAATGTAACGATCCATATAAGGATTAAAGCAAGCTTCTAGAAGCTGGAATCTTCGTTCGATGATGCAATTAAAGAGTTTGGTTGCTAAATATGTAAAATTATGTCATTTGAAATTCATTTGCTCATTCACTAAAGTGTTACAAAATTGTATGGCTGAATATCATTTTTTTTAATGACATGATGGATGGAAAAATGAATTTCAAATGACTTGATTTTACTTATTTATACTAATTTAGATGTGTAGATCAATGTGAACGGTTCAGATAATCGATATAGACGCCCGAAGGCCAAGTGCATTGTCACGCCCCGCATTCCAAAATACGAGAATTCGAGCACGTAACAAAGACCCAACGAATGATTTGCATCATTCATAAGCTATAATATTCAACTCAACAATATGAAATACAATTACAACCACACATGCTATAATGAAATCACATAACATAAATAGTCTATGAAATGACTCATAATAACCAACATCTGGAAAGAAATAAACTTTGGGTCACTACAAGAAGGTTAGTGGGGTCACTACAAGAAGGTTAGTGGAATTCCAAATGAGTCTGAATTCGAAGTTCCACATGATCTTTACACTTCACTTCGTACAATTTTATAAGGAATTTAATAATTTTTATACAATAATGTTTACATCAACGCAACCGAATTATAATTACAACATGATACATGAAATTAATAACAATTTGAACATTCTTTAAGCGGCATTCCTTCTTTAGTCCTTTCATTCAATTTGCCTTGTATGGAAACTGTGGGCACGTCAGTTGCATACAACTGACGCTAGGATATAATACATCAATTTCTCTTACTTGGAAAGCACACACTTGTTCATAAACAAAGCTAAGGGGGACTATCTTATTGATGTCGTGTGTGAATGTGCACTTAGTCTTAATGCAGTTATTTATTATTTCATGACACTAATGCATACTTGTTCGAACTTATGCATCCCATTCTACATAAATCCGAGGGCAAGCCCTTAACCGTTCTTCATCTTGTAGGGTTGGATCCCTCGTTATGAGTTAAACTACTACGGCAACTACGGTAAGTATCCTAGATGTTCTATGAGTTACAAGCCCATGTCCAGACAGCCTGGAGGAGAATCCCACATCATGACATGACGCATCATGTAAACAGCCTATGGACAATTTGCCTCCATCATGGGACAATAACACTACGTATTCACCAAGCACCCCACAAGCGTCGCCACGGTCCCGATAATTCCGGAGATGTATTCACGTCATGACATGATGCATCATGTAGACAGCCTGTGAACACTCTCACACTGTAGATCCGAGGCCCTCATACTTGTGTTTTTCTTTGCGTCACCACGGTCCCGATAATTCCGGAGATGTATTCACGTCATGACATGATGCATCATGTAGACAGCCTGTGAACACTCTCACATCGTAGATCCGAGGCCCTCATACTTGTATTTTTCTCTTACTTTCATCACATCTTCACTATGTGTCTAATCCTTAGAAAAATTGAATCATGAGTAAAAATTAACACTCTAGAATTAGCGTTACCTCTACATCGGTCTTAAACATCAATTGTTAACCACGACCCAATCTTGATATTTTATTATCACATTTCTCTTTCAAAATTTCATTCATGCCGATGTAAGGACTTAGCTAAAACTCTAGTTTTAGTCTCTTTTCATGTTCATCAAAATGAGTGTTTATACTCACAAAATTTCCACATTTCATCATAATCTTTTTGTTTCATTTTCCATGCACACTTGCATATACTAAACATCAAATTTCATATTAACTTATTCAAATTATCCATGTCGAAAATCTCATTTTTAATCTCTACACAAAATTTCTCTACATTCAAAAAATTTCCCTTTCTTTAATTAATCAAAACCATACTCTACGAAAAATTTATCAAGTTTTTCTTCCCAAAATTACTTCTAATTCTCATTGTATTATGTCAAATATGGTAGAAATAATTTTCATGAAGTCTAGGTAATTTTAGAAGAATTCTAGTAATTTTTTTTCTTCAATTATACACTTAAAATTCTCAAAATTATAAAAATAAGTAAAATAAAAAAAAACAAATAAAAGGTCAAGGCCGGATTCGATGTAGCGCCCCAGATCCCCATACTGGAAATCTGAGACCCTACTCCAGAAGTCGAACTTCAAATAGCCACAATCACAGAAAAGTACAGGAAAATTAAAACTTTTATTCCATATAAATGTTACATTTACAAGTGTTACAATATCTAAATAAAATTACAAGATTTACAATAATACAATAACACTTGAATATGTCACCTGGATGCTTAGACCAACTCGAGCTCTGCTGTACCTGTGAATCGGCTCTGGTTACCTACAAGGTAAGGAACGTCAGTACTTTGACTGACGCAATGCTGATGATAACAGCGATCTCCAAACTAACAATCACAACCATGATTTATGCAAAGAGAAAAGTGATGTGACAACTAGGGGTTAATGGATTCGGATTATAGTGTTGTTGTATGCCATGATTCTACAACTAGATGCATCAATCACATGCCTATTTCTAATGCAAGCAAGACTTTGGAGAATGCATGCATCCCATACTACATACGCCCCCAAATCTAGCCGTCTTTCTCCACATTTTAGGGATATGAACCCTTGCCATGCATCCTAATCTTGTACTCAACCTGTTCCTAATTGATTTCCATGTCTGAGGAGGTTGCAGTCCTTCGGTCTAGTCCCGTACTGTAGTCCCTAAAGTGGTGGTCACGTTTGCCACTTAGTACCCGCGCACAGACCTCACTCAAAAAGCCGTGTCAAACCTTTCGGTACAAAACCATGTAACCAATGACGTCAATGATTCACATATAAACAAAACCCACGGCATAGGAACATGACGACCTCGATGGTCAAATCCCCCTATCTGACAGGAGCTCCTCTCCTGTTCCTTACCCCGAGTCATTGGGAATTAACAGATCGAGATACGAGATCCGTGAACTCAAAACCTGAGAACCAACTCCGTATCCCTATGACAGGAAAAGTACAACACCCGACTATGGGCTGCTACTACTAATGCAATGTACATATCCTAATACACCACTCTAATCCAAGACTCACTCTAACTATTTAGGTAAAAGATTGCTCCCAAACTTTGCCCGTCGACCACTAGCCCCGGCGACGCAAGCCCTGCTCGCCACTCCCCCTAGCTTGGAATCATCCCTCGCCATGGCCCGCGTTCATCCTTAACCGGCATGAATACACTCGACGGAACCAACTTGGACGTCCAATGCCTCGGTGGAAGTTCACAACTAGGGTCGATAGACGTGGGGTATCACCCTACCATTGTGACTAACTCGAGTCACAACAACCAAAATAGGAGTCAAACACCAACAAGACCAGCAATAGATACCATTCATCCCCAAATAGCGAGTCATCAACTCTTAGGTACACAAGGGGAAAAAGGTTCTACCAACACTTAGTCAAAACCATGACTAAAACAACTATGGTGTTTCTTTTTGAACTTAAAAAGATCATAACTCCCACAATACAACTCAGATTTGGGTGTTCAAGACCAATCTGGAAAGGTAAAGAACTAGGCTACAACTCTCTAGTTGATCATCACCTCAGATTCAGTCATTTAAATCCTTAAAATAGCCTTACAAACCCCAGCCTGTGTACTTCCTATACATTGGCTGCACCTTACCGATAGCATAAAACTCTACCTGCTCATTGGAATGATACCAATCCAGGTTCTGTGGAAAGGTGTGAATGTCCTCTACAAATTTCTAGTTGATCACCAATCCCAATTGTTTCATTTGATAATCCTAAAACAGTCATTACTCTCAGGTATACAGAACCACACATAAGGCTTTACTCCAACAGAGCCTTCAGTTCAGAATCTGGTTTTTGTCCAATCTTGAAAAAATCATATTTATTAACCTACTCATAGAAATATCTTGAAATAGGGCTCTTTGGAAAGATATAGATGTCTAATACAATTTCCTAGTACAACACTTTTTTAAATTCTACTCTTACAGAGCCACAAAAGTACCATCTTATCAGAGTGTCAAAACTGACTGTGTTTTGCACAGTTCATGCTAAAATATTCATCATAAATCACATACTCATCAAATGGTCATAAAATTTGCATTAAGAAACTAGACATCATTATGTATAACATGCAAAAAGTTTCACATCCAAATTTCAAGTAATCACGGAGTTCTATCTATTGTAAATATGCATAAAAATTCTGCTGTTCTTCAGTTACTGTCTTGATTACTTTTGATTAATTAATTTTGAACATGCATCAAATTTCATCCAAATAATTTCATGATTTTTTCTTAGAGTCCAGATGTATGCAAGACAATATGTTAAAAATTTCAGAGATAGATCATGTGCCAATTAATTGTAAGATTTTCCACAAGTTCAGTTGTTACACTAGACAGACCCAGTCTCTGCCTTACGACTCAGTCCTCAAAATGGATTTTATTTAAATATCAAATTTTATCAGAAAATTCCGAAATAAATCATGTAGCTTCTAGATATATTCTAGATCATTCTTTGAAAATTTCAAGATCAAATTCAAATTATTTTGTTCTCTGGAAATTCAGAAAAATTACATGCAGATCATGTTTTATGTTTCTATTTCCAAATTCTAACAATCTATTCTTATACAACCATTCTCATACTACTACTACTACTACTCATGCATGCAAGAAATTAAACAAGAATGAACAGGAACAAGTTCAAAGAACTCCCCACCCTTAGTTGGCTTGAGAAGATGAGGTGTGTTTTGAGTTTTCTCCTCCAAAATCCTACTCCAAAGCTTGAGAACACTTACTCTTTTAGCACCTTTGACTCCCCCCCCCCCCCCCCCCCCTCGAAACTTCCAGAGCTCAAGAGGTGAGAAGAAAGGGTTTTTATCAAGAGAGGAGTGAGGGAGTGGGAGAGAGGGGGGGGGGAGGAGGGGTAGGCTAGCCAAAATAGGGGGTAAGGGGGGGGGGGGGGTGGGGGTGGGGGGGGGGGGGTGAGGTGGCTAGGTGGTTTTTCCCAAAACCATGGTCTTTAGCTCCTTGTTTTTAAGACAAGGATTGGCTGAGATTTTTGGTCTTGATCAATCTCTAGATAAGAGATGAGAGGTTAGATTTGAGTGCATGCAAAGAATATCCATTGTAGTACCATACAATTGCATATTTACATAGACACCGCACTCAAAACTAGTGCATGTACTATTATCGGTCCTTCACATTCTCGTGCACTATCTAGAACACAACCACCCACATGAACCGCCCCGCAAACATAAACGCACTCCATCATTCATACATATATAATCAAACAACACTGCAATATATATACACACAACCAACACTACAAGAAATTTGACATATAGTGACAACAAAAATCCGTGGGTAGAAGGCAAAAAACCGTAGGTATAGCACGTAAAACCTATACCAACAGACATATTTTTCCGTCGTTTTTAATTAGCTATACCCACGGCAAAATGCCATCACTATAGCCTATAGCGACCGTTTTTTTACCTGTTGGACAAAACCTCGGTGTTATACCCACGGTTTCGTATCCATTGGTATAGGTTTTAAGGACACCACTTGCTTTCCTATACCCACGGTTGAAACTCCATTGCTATAGGTTTTAGTAATGGTTTTCGCATCCAAATATTTAAATATATACCCATCGCTCTATACAAATTTTTTTCTTATTAATTATGCGTATGATAATTTAATATTTTCTTTTATAATATTAATCCAATTATAAACTAAATACACAATAAAATAGATAAATGTGTTTATGAAACAAAATTAAAAAAAAATAAACTTCAATCATATTAAAAATTAATGAAATATTACAAGCATGTCAAAATACAAAATAGTTAATAACCAAATACACAATTGAATTCATGTGTGCAGACATGAGAATCAATACTTTAAACTACGATCAACATATTCAATGACATTATAAGATAACATTCAACTGACTCCTCACTTGAGATACGACACTAACAATTTTCTTATTTTACGGCAACCAGATCTTGATTGATCTCGATTCTCTTTGCAGTAATCTTCTTTTAGCATCTTGCAAATCTTCTTTACAACCTTCTTCACTTCATCGTCAGCAAACACAAACTCGGCTGCATTTTGAGCGAGTTCAATCATTTCTCGCTTGTTGAGAGCCATTCACAAACAAAACAAAGCAAAAAGAACTAACTTTGGTCATCAACAAATAGTCAATATTCAGATAGCATGCAAAATGTGTCATTCGGATTCAAAATGCCAGAGCATGCAAAATTATTACTTGCTTCTTTAATTTGTGATCTATCTATACTTCCAAATAAACGTGAATTTTGTTTTCTTCTCAGCAGTTCTTCCATGCGAATAAATGCTATTAGAGATCTATTAGTAACTTAACTGATCAAATACATATATATACACACACAGACGCACATAATGGTTGCAATATTATGATAACCTTTTCTATCCTTTGGTATTTGCTAGTTCATTCATTGAAGGCTGCAACAAACCATGTTGTCGCTTGAACAACAGTTCAAACTGTAGTAATGGGTTTCAAACAAATAAAACAAAAATAATTATCCAGATAATTCATACATTATCAATCTTTTAACAAACAAAAAGTTCTAAAATGGCGAATCAGTTTTGCACAACTCTGCATAAATTTTGATCATATTCAGATAAGTTTTTTTTCATAGGTCTACCACTTCAAGATGTGCTAAAAAAATTCCAATTAAGTTGTAGCGCCTACTACTTACTGGCTGTCTTTGCACCCTTGAGAGTCTATTTAGAGCATAGACTAGAAATTTACAGAACAACTTTAACTAGTCTCCAAGAAGGGAAATCTAGATTCTACTCATTTAATTTGTGATACATCCTTATTTAGTTTCAGATCGACCTCCTATATAGATCTAAGGGTTCTTGATCCCTTATGAGAATTTAATGTATTAATTAAAAACACTAAGATTAAAACAAAAAATAGTAGAGCTCGTGCACATGATACCTACATATTAAACAACAAAAAGATAAAGACAAGAACCTGCAAGGGTAATATGAAGATTATATCGCTTTTGATAACAATCCTGACAATTTTTTACAAACTTACATCCGAGTTTCGCAATGCAGAGCTACGAAGAATTTCAAGTAAATGGTCAAACGGTGTGGCCTCAAAAGCTTGATGCAGATATGCAATATGATCAATATCCTGAAAATTTATAAAGTATCAGTATTCAAAAGCCGAAGTAAACTTGACTCTTAAACTTATCACTTAAAGGGAAAGAAAAAGTGGTTCTTACCAAGAGAATATTGCGGCTGTATTTTCACCAATAGGTTTCATTTTCCTATACAAAGTACATTTAGTTTAGTTGTAGATATGAATCAATTGTACGTTTTGGTTAGCAATCATTGTGTATGTATGGCTGTAAGAAAATGTATCTGTAAAGTAATACCTTGTTTTGTGGGGTGTGGTGTTGTGGGAGGGCACAGATTTGCAATATAGTCGGTTGTGAGTTCCATTTCTGTGATGACAGTTACAGAGAGGAATAAAAAATGCTTAACTGGTTGGCATTTGAACCTCAATTCCCATTTGATACAAAGGTTCAGTACATTTTTGCTTAAAAAAGGCAATTCAGATGGCATCTGTAACTATCCATTTAACTTTTGGAAAAAAAATTCCGTCAATGCTTACAGAACTTCTATAGAAGCTGGAACAAGAATTACCTAGTTTCAATTGATTTATTTAATTTGACTTTGCAATTGTTTTATTGACATCTAAATTATATCTACTAGGAAATACTATTTTTTTTTTGTAGTTTTAGAAATTGGTTCCATGGTCTAACGTAGCACATGGTTTATGACTCTGATTCATCTTAGAGTAGTTGATGCATCCCAATAGTGTTTACTTGGTTCATCAAAATAACTTTAATAGAGAACACTGATTTTCTTAGTCTTTTATGTTGATTAGAGTTCAGTCTAGGATCAAATATGCACTTATGTAGGTGATTTTCTATTGCATAAGTGTTGATAAATCTGTCTCTGTGGTAATGTTAACAATTTAACCTACCAAATCACGTGCACACACAGAGTACCTATAACTAAATTATCATTATTGTTGTAATGATGTGAGTCATGGGTAGACAGATTTCAAATGACTTAATTTCACATGTTTAGACTAGTTAGGCAGCAGATTAAGATGAACGATTCAGGTTTTTCTTTTCCACCATGAGTACAGAAAAACCTTACTGAAGATTATTCTTAGTGTTACAGAATGTTGTATGCCAAGTTGTGTGATTATAATCCACATATTACATTCCGCATATTTGGTTTTGCATTTCTACAAAAAAGTATCATAGAAAATTAAAGAAAAATAAAAAAAAATCGGCAAACTGAAGGAAAAAATAGACGAACATCAAGTTTACATTTGTACTCAGTACAACACATAACATGGCATAGTTCTATTTGAGTATTGACTCAATGAAGCCCAATAACATGATCAAAGGAATAATTTCAAATGCTAAAATGTTAAAAAAATCATGAGGATACACTATTAAACATTACAATAAGACTTGCAATAACCTTGAGCAAATTCATACGCATAAGAGAATGTCGAGGGAAGGTGGGGCGGCGATCAGGAGGCATCGCGACTGCTGCTCGTCGATGGGATTGGGGAGTAGCAGAGGGGGTTTCGATTGGGGCTGCTAGTGTTGGGCGTCGACGGGAGTAGGGAAAAGGGGGGTCTCGATGGGAGTGGCGACAACTAGATAGGGGCTCACGGTGGTTGCTCGCCGGAGAACGGGTTGATGATTCGAAATTGAGAGAGAGATAGAGAGATCAAGTTGTCGGCACGGCAGCGGGGAGGGAGCACGACGGCGGGAAGGGGGGATTTGGAGATAGGGTTTGGTGAGAGAGGGAGAAATTAAATAATAGTTATGGATTAAAATCTCTAACGGTATAGAGTACCTATACCCACAGTTTACTACACGTCTGTAGCTATATGATGTCTATACCCACGGTTTTAGTGATCCGTCACTACAGGTATCCGTTCGTATATGGCAAATTTCTTGTAGTGCAATATATATATATATATATATACAAAAGCATAATATTATTCGGGGTATTACATTCGAACCCATACCAACACCCCGGCCTGTGAACAGTAACCGACCCAAAGCACACCCAACGACCAGAAAGGCCAGAGCAACTAACTGATATGAAGAGAACTTAATTTGTACTTAAAGTCTGATTTCGGAATTTCATTAAAAATTGAAATTTCAATAAAACAGAGCCTCTTGCCAGACTCGAACCCAAGACCAGTACCACCTGCCTAGCTACAGTAACATACCCAAAACGCATCCGAAGACCAGTAGGTCTTGAGTGACTAACCGATATAAGGTCTAGTTAAAAATTTTCTGTATAAACTGTACTGTATCTAGTTCTTCTTTTAATAAACTCGATTTTTTTAAAATCAATTTGTACTCATAAAAATCTAAATCTTTTTCCAGAATGTATTTCATTGAGAAACTGTATATTATATTTTCTTAGATTTTCAAAATTCTCATTTTTAACCACATAGTAAACTATTTCTCTTATTTCCTTTGAAAAGTGGAACATTAATACATTTTTCGACATTGAAAAATTCCTTTTCTAGATGAATATTTTTAGCTACTTGTTTCCCATTTATTCACATTATATTTGCACAATTTTTCTTCATTCTTTAACATAGTTAAAGCCTCAAGTTAAAATTTATCTTTTATAAAACTCACCCATTTCTTATGATTCAAGAGATAACATATTGACAATCAAGTGAATATAAATTTACTCATACGATACAATTAAAATTCAACAATTATTGTAACTTTTTCATGCTAATTAATTTATTTAACAAATTATGGGTGTTAATTTGCATTCTACAATCCATTCACAAGCACATTTCATACAAGCATGATTTATCAAATTTTTATATACTCTAGCATGAAAATATAGTAATAAAGCATCATGACAACTCTTAATTAACACATTTCCATTTATTTTACTAACATTTTCATGTAGATAAACTAGAGCTTCCTCTCTTTCTTACTAGTCTCTTCAAGCAAGTATATTGCAACTTTTCCGTTTGTTTCTAACATATTCACAAATTAAATTCCTAGCATGGTATCTAAACTAGAAGTAGAGAAATCACCCATCTTATTGAAGGAACAAAGAAAACTCCTAAAGAAGTCTTTGAAAGCACGATCATCTCCCTTCTCCTCCTAGTTTGGTGCAAATTTCGAGCTCCTCCTCCTAGCAAGCATGAACTCGAGACCTCCTTGATGTGCTAGTCGGCCACCCAAGTACAAGAGCACACAAACACACAGACTCTCATTTTTTTCCCACACAACTCTATCTTTTCTCACTCATTCTTTTCCTCACAATTGCTTCTTCTTTTCTCTTCTCTTTGAAAATTTCTAATGCAAGTAATGAAGAAGACAAGGGAGGGGTATTTATACACATTTCAAGAGTGAATGGAGGGTTGAGATGAGTTTAGATGAAGGGCTATGATACATTTGGGAGTTAGAAGAACTACCCATCATCAAGTAACCACCTCACCACTCTTCCACTCTCTCCCTCCACTCCAAATATGGTCGGCCAAGTCCTTGTCCCCATTGCACGTGCCATTAGATGCACACTAGTTTAAGTTGTACAATTATCAATTGTTCATTTATTTGTTACATAATCAAGTATACATTACAAGTTGTATTAATTATTAATACAATTAACTAGTGGGCTAATTCGGTGGGCTAAAAATCATTGGGTTCTTTAATTAATTAATTAATTAATTTAAGTGGGCTAGAATTAGACTATTAGGCCTAAAGATTAATAATAAATAACAATAGGATTTTTAAAAGAGAAGAAAATATTTGTTTATGACATTAAAATAATTTTTAAAGCCAAAAACATACATCAATTTTGCACGTGCGAAACATGTGAAAACAACTAAAAATTTTATATTTAATTATTTGAAAATTCTGGATGTTACCACACTCCCTCCTTAGAATAGTTCCGTCCTCGGAACTACATTTAAAGGGTGAGAAAACAAAACATAAAAGAAGAAAGAAAAAAGAAAAATACAATCAAACAAAGAGCTCGGGATGATCCTTCAGCATCCTCTCCTCGGATTCCCAAGTAGTCTCTTCAACCAACTGGTTTCTCCAGACTACTTTGACCATCGGTATCGTCTTGTTCCTCAAGACTTTCTCCCGATGATCCACGATCTCAACCGGTCGCTCAATGTAGCTCAGATCTTGCTGCAAGCCCTCCAGCACTTCGGGCAAGTGGTGACTTGGATCTGGAATATAACCTCTCAGCATAAACACATGGAAGACACTGTGTACCTGAGACAACTCTTCCGGTAACTCCAATCGGTAAGCAGTTTTTCCAATCATCTTCAATATCTTATATGGGCCTATGAACCTTGGGGCTAATTTCCCATCTCTGCCAAAACGAATCACACCTTTATTAGGTGATACCTTTAGAAAGAAAAAGTCACCATCCTCGAACTCAAGGTCCCTTCTCCAGTTGTCGGCATAATACTTCTGCATACTCTGACCATCCACCAACCTCTTCCTGATCAAATCGGTCTTTTTCGAGGTTTGATGCACGATCTCAGGCCCAAACATCTGCCGCTCCCCCACTTCAAACCAGCAAACAGGTGTTCTGCACTTTCTGTCATACAGAGCTTCATACGGCGTCATCTCGATACTAGTATGAAAACTATTGTTGTAGGCAAACTCTACCAGAGTTAGATGCCCCTCCCAATTGCCTCCAAAATCTAGAACAAAACACCGAAGCATATCCTTAAGAACTCGATTGACCCTCTCAGTCTGTCCATCAGTCTGAGGATGGAAGGCAGTGCTGAAATCTTTCTTAGTACCCAAAGCTGCCTGAAGATACCTCCAGAAATACGAAGTAAACCGCGCATCTCGATCAGACACAATGGTCAACAGAACACCATGAAGCCTGAAGAACTCCCCAACATACAGCTCGACTAACTTGTCCATAGACGCAGTGAGTTTCATTGCCAAGAAGTGAGCTGATTTGGTTAGTCGATCGACTATGACCCAAATCACATTATTAACCTTTGAATTCTTGGGCAAACCCATGAGGGAATCCATGCTGATGTTATCCCACTTTCACTCCGGAATGGGTAACAGTTGCAACAAACCTCTGGGCTTATGATTCTTGGCTTTCACCTGCTGACAAATCTCACATCTCGCCACAAACTCAGCCACATCCCACTTCAAACCTGACCACCAGAAATGTTGCTTGATGTCCTTGTACATCTTGGTACTCCCAGGATGTACTGACAAAAGAGTGGCATGTGCCTTCTGAAGAATACTCTCCCTCTCAAATCTGATTGATCCGCAACACACAACCTCTCTCCAAACCACAACACTTCATCCCTGATCTGAAACTCTGATGATCTGCCTGCACCAACCTGCTCCATCTTCCGAATCTTTGCATCTTCCTTCTGACTTGCCATAATCCTTTCATTCTGCATAGGCTGAAGCCTCACCTGAGCCAAAGATGCTCCCAAGCCTTGCAAAACTACCTCAATACTAGCTTGATCCAACTCCTCTGCAAGATGCCTCTGGGTCGTGATCAAACTGGCCAAACTGCTTTTACGACTAAGTGCATCGGCAACAACATTAGCCTTCCCTGGATGGTACTTAATCTCAGGACGCTTGTCCTCAAGTACTTCCAGCCATCTCCGTTGCCTCAGATTCATGTCATTCTGCTGATAGATGTACTTCAAGCTTTTGTGGTCCGTGTACATGTTTAATTTCTCACCGTACACGTAATGCCTCCATTGCTTCAAGGCGAAGATAATTGCAGCCAACTCTGGATCATGAGTCGGATAATTCTTTTCATGTGGTCTTAGTTTCCTAGACCCATAAGCGATTACTTTTCCCTCTTGCATCAAGATACAACCAAGCCCACGATGTGAAGCATCGCTGTAAACATCATACTCAACACATGGTTTAGGCAAAGCCAAAATGGAAGCAATAGTCAGCTTCTCTTTCAACTCCCGAAAGCTTTCCTTACACTACTTAATATACTTAAAATTCACATTCTTCTTGGTCAGACCAGTGAGCGGCACAGCTATCTGAACATAGCCTTGAATATAATTTCGGTAGTATCCAGTTAGCCCAAGAAAACTTCTGATTTCCTTCACTGTAGTAGGCCTTGCCCAATCTTTCACTATCTCTATCTTCTGAGGATCAGTAGCCACTCCTTCCTTAGAAAGGATGTGACACTGGAATGCCACTTCAGCTTTTCAGAAATCGCACTTGGATAACTTGGCATACAACTCATGCTCTTGAAGCTTCTTCAGAACCTCAGCCAGATGTTCAGTGTGCTCCTCCTCCGATTTGGAGTACACAAGAATATCTTCGATAAATACCACAACGAAAGAATCAATAAACGGCCTCAGAACTCTGTTCATCATGTCCATAAAGATTGCAGGTGCATTCGTCACTCCAAATGGCATAACTACGAATTCATAATGCCCATGTCGAGTTCTGAATGCAGTCTTATGCACATCTTCCACTTTCACTCAAACCTGATGGTATCCCGATCGAAGGTATATTTGGAGAAAACTGCTGCTCCTTGTAAATGATCAAACAGGTCATCAATTCGTGGAATAGGATATTTATTCTGAATAGTGACCTTATTCAGCTCCCGAGTAATCGATGCACATCCTCATCGACCCATCCTTCTTCTTCACCAAAAATACCGGTGCTCCCCAAGGTGACGCACTCGACTGAATAAAACCATTTCACAAAAGTTCCTCAATCTGCCATTTAACTTCGTCCTACTCCACAGGCGCCATCCTATACGGTGCCTTGGAAATAGGTGCACTCCCTGGTTGGATTGTGATGTTGAACTCTACATCATGATGTGGGGGTAACTCGGGCAAATCTTCCAAGAACACAGTCAGGTAATCCCGAACCACTGGAATCTGCTGCACCTCCATCGGAACCTTCTTCTTGCTGATAGCTACCACCAAACCTGAACAATCTTCTTTCCCTAGAAAGTGACTTCAAGACCTCCTAGAGCCTTCACTATTACTTCCTTGGTCTTACACTCGATGTTCGCACTGTACACTGACATCCAATCAATGCCAATGATAACATCGACCCCTAAGATATTCAGCTCGATCATATCAATCCCAAAAATCCTGTCTCCAATCTCAATCTCGTAGTCTGCATAATACTGATCAGTGGTTAAAGTCTTCCCTGATGGAGTAGCTACCGCAAGGATTTTGTCTAGAACGACCATCGGTTTGACTCCCAAGACTTTAACAAATTTAGGAGATACAAAAGTATGAGAGGATCCAGCATCGAACAAAATAAAAACTTTCTTTCTATTTAATAAAAGTTCTCCTGTCACATAACAAACTCCCGTTACATAACAACCTTTACTAAATAAAATAGGGAAAAAACAACATAAACTTCTAAACATTCGCCCCCGTACCAGTGATGACGTGATCCACTTCATGAGCGTCAGCCTCAGTCAGGGCAAATTCTCACCCCTGGTGGTCCACTTCGGGCGACATTCTGCTGCTTGGGGCAGTGAGATCTGTAATGACATGTCTCTTCACAATTGAAACAAGTCGGCACAGGAGGTCTCAACCAACCATTTTCGGGTCTTCCAACCACATTGACAGCGTTTGCCCCCGTAGGTTTGAACCTTTAAGCTGGCAGCTGCCCCCTGACATACCCAGAAACTGCAGGCCTCTTCCAGACATTCCAATTGCTCCTCCTGTTCTAGACGACATGAAACTGCTCCATGTCCTCCTCTATAGCTGCAGCTCTCTTGACTAGCTTGTCAAACCTCCTGATACCAAAGGGTGTCATCCTTGATCTCAATCCGTGCTCGAACTTCTGAGCTTTCTTTGCCTCGTCCATCACAAGTTCGGGTGCATACCTCGAAAGTTGAGTAAACTTTATCTCATACTCCTTGACATACATGCCTCCCTGTTGCAGTGCCAGGAACTCCATCGCTTTCATCTCTTGGATGTCGGATGGAAAATAGTGCCGCATAACTCTTCCAAAAATTCCTCCCAGCCGATAACACCATTTCCCATCGTCCGCTTCATGGAATGCCACCATATAGCTGCATCCTTCTCAAGCTGTAATGTAGCCAGCTTCACCTTGCTACCTTCTGGAGTTTCAAGACTTCAAAGATAGTATCGACTTGCCTAATCCAATTCTCAGCTGCATCTGGGTCTGACTTCCCTTCAAATACTAGTGGCTTCATCCTCTTGAATGATTCCACAAGTTTGATCGCCTCAGGAACTGGATTTGCAGGCACCCCCCTATGGTTTTGGTTCATGGAAATGACGTTGAGGGTCTAATAGATCTCTAGCCAACTCCATTTCCAAGTTGAGTCCACAACTAGGCCCTTCTCCATTCCTTGATCTTCTTCCAACCATACTCTAATTCAAAAGATCCATTAAATTTGAAGTAGAAAACAAGAATTTAAATCAACTCTTTCATTTCATTGAATTCCAACTCTGTACATTCAAATTTAAAACATCGTCTGACATCAAGCGAAAAGCATTGAGAAGATACAACATTCTAATCCCTACGGTTCCTCTTGGCTTTCCCAAGCTCTTCCCGTAGTTCTGCCACTTCTTCCTTCAGCACATCATACATGTTCTTTCTTTCTCGAGTTACCAAACAAGATGGTTGAGGGTTGCAATATTCTCTTTGAATTTCGCACACTGGGTCTGCAATTGGTCTGCTCTCTCCTTCTGAGTCTTCACTTGCCTCTGAAGAGATTTGATGAGACCTCTCGGAATTGGCTCTTCCTCGTCTGATGAAATGTCTGATGAGTCCGAAGGCGGAGTGATCTTTCGGGACTCGGGCCATTCTCCTTCATATTCCTCGGGATCTTCTTCGTTGGAATCTCCTTATCAGGGATAGTAGTCCTCTTCGATTATGTGCCAATCATCATTGCCTGCGAGGTCGTGGTGGTTCACCATCTTTAGGGAGGGAGAAGAAGAAGCATCAACCATAGAGCAACACAAATGTAAGTAGCTTACATTTAAATCTCTATACCTAACTCACACTCTAATGTCCACTCTAGGGTGTCGTTCGTTATAAATTTGTACTACTTGGAAGCGTGGCTTTGATACCACTCTGTAACACCCCGAATTCCAAATGAGTCTGAATTCGAAGTTGCACAGGATCTTTACACTTCACTTCGTACAATTTTACAAGGAATTTAAAACTTTTTATACAATAATGTTTACATCAACGCAACGGAATTATAATTACAACATGATACATGAAATTAATAACAATTTGAACATTTCTTTAAGCAACATTCCTTCTTTAGTCATTTCACTCAATTTGCCCTGTATGGAAACTGTGGGCACATCAGTTGCATACAACTGACGCTAGAATATAATACATCATTTCTCTTACTTAGAAAGTACACACTTGTTCACAATCAAAGCTAAGGGGGACTATCTTATTGATGTCGTGTGTGAATGTGCACTTAGTCTTAATGCAGTTATTTGTTATTTCATGACACTAATGCACACTTTTTCAAACTTATGCATCTCATTCTACATAAATCCGAGGGCAAGCCCTTAACCATTCTTCATCTTGTAGGGTTGGATCCATCGTTATGAGTTAAACTGCTACGGTAACTACGGTAAGTATCCTAGATAATCCATGAGTAATGAGCCCATATCCAGACAGCCTGGAGGAGAATCCCACGCCATGAAATGACGCATCATGTAGACAGACTATAGAAAATTCGCCTTCGTCATGGGGTCATGGGACAATGGCACTACGTAGTCACCAAGCACCCCACAAGCATCGCCACGGTCCAGATAATTTTGGAGATGTATTCACGTCATGACATGACGCATCATGTAGACAGCCTGTGAACACTTTCACACCGTAGATCCGAGGCCCTCATACTTTTTTTTTCTCTTACTTTCATCACATCTTCACTATGTGTCTAATCCTTAGAAAAATTGAATCATGAGTAAAAATTAACACTCTAGAACTAGCATTACCTCTACATCGGTCTTAAACATCAATTGTTAACCACGACCCAATCTTGGTATTTTATTATCACATTTCTCTTTCAAAATTTCATTCATGCCGATGTAAGGAGTTAGCTAAAACTCTAGTTTCAATCTCTTTTCATGTTCATGAGTGTTTATACTCACAAATTTCCACATTTCATCATAATCTTTTTGTTTCATTTTCCATGTGCACTTGCATATACTAAACATCAAATTTCATGTTAACTTATTCAAATTTTCCATGTAAAAAATCTCATTTTTAATCTCTACACAAAAATTCTTTACATTCAAATAAATTCCCTTTCTTTAATTAATCAAAATCATACTCTAAGAAAAAATTATCAAGTTTTTATTTCCAAAATTACTTCTAATTCTCATTGCATTATGTCAAATATGGTAGAAATAATTTTCATAAAGTCTAGGTAATTTTAGAAGAATTCTAGTAATTTTTTTTTTCAATTTTTATTCACTTAAAAAACTCAAAATTATAAAAATAAGTAAATAAAATAAAAAAAACGAATAAAAAGCCAGTGCTGGATTCAAACCCAGACCAACGCCCCCGCCAGTGAACAGTAACCGACCCAAAGTGCACCCAACGACCAGAAAGGCCAGAGCGACTAACCGATATGAAGAGAACTTAATTTGTACTTAAAGTCTGGTTTCAGAATTTGATTAAAAATTAAAATTTCAATAAAACAGAGCCTCTTGCCAGACTTGAACCCAAGACCAGTATCCCCTGCCTAGCTACATTAACATACCCAAAACACACCTGAAGACCAGTAGGTCTTGAGTGACTAACCGATATAAGGTCTGATTAAAAGCTTTTTGTATAAACTGTACTATATCTAGTTCTTCCTTTAATAAACTCGATTCTTTTTCAATCAATTTGTACTCATAAAAATCTAAATCTTTTTTCAGAATTTATTTCTTTGAGAAACAGTATATTATATTTTCGTAGATTTTCGAAATTCTCATTTTTAACCACATAGTAGACTATTTCTCTTATTTCCTTTGAAAAGTGGAACATTAATACATTTTTCGACATTGAAAAATTCCTTTTCTAGATGAATCTTTTTATCTACTTGTTTCCCATTTATTCACATTATGTTTGCACAATTTTTCTTCATTCTTTAACATAGTTAAAGCCTCAAGTTAAAATTTATCTTTTATAAAACTCACTCATTTCTTATGATTCAAGAGATAACATATTGACAATCAAGTGAATATAAATTTACTCATACGATACAATTAAAATTCAACAACTATTGTAACTTTTCCATGCTAATTAATTTATTTAACAAATTATGGGTGTTAATTTGCATTCTACAATCCATTCACAAGCATAATTTCATACAAACATGATTTATTAAATTTGTATATACTCTAGCATGAAAATATAGTAATAAAGCATCATGACAACTCTTAATTAACACATTTCCATTCATTTTACTAACTTTTTCATGTAGATAAACTAGAGCTTCCTCTGTTTCTTACAGTCTCTTCAAGAAAGTATATGGCAACTTTTCTATTTGTTTCTAACATATTCACAAATTAAATTCCTACCATGGTATCTAAACTAGAAGTAGAGAAATCACCCACCTTATTGAAGAAACAAAGAAAACTCCTAAAGAACTCCTTGAAAGCACGATCGTCTCCCTTCTCCTCCTAGTTTGGTGCAAATTTCGAGCTGCTCCTCCTAGCAAGCATGAACTCGAGACCTCCTTGATGTGCTAGTCGGCCACCCAAGTACAAGAGCACAAAAGTACACAGACTCTCATTCTTTTCCCACACAACTCTATCTTTTCTCACTCATTCTTTTCCTCACAATTGCTTCTTCTTTTCTCTTCTCTTTGAAAATTTCTAATGCAAGTAATGAAGAAGACAAGGGAGGGGTATTTATACACATTTCAAGAGTGAATGGAGGGGTTGATATGAGTTTAGATGAAGGGCTAGGATACATTTGGGAGTTAGAAGAACTACCCATCATCAAGTAACCACCTCACCACTCTTCCACTTTCTCCCTCAACTCCAAATATGGTCGGCCAAGTCCTTGTCCCCATTGCACGTGCATATGCAATGCACGTGCCATCAGATGCACACTAGTTTAAGTTGTACGATTATTAATTGTTTATTTATTTGTTACATAATCAAGTGTACACTACAAGTTGTATTAATTATTAATAAAATTAACTAGTGGGCTAATTAGGTGGGCTAAAAATCTATGGGCTCTTTAATTAATTAATTAATTAATTTATGTGGGCTAGAATTAGACTATTAGGCCTAAAGGTTAATAATAAATTACAGTAGGCTTTTTAAAAGAGAAGAAAATATTTGTTTATGACATTAAAATATTTTTTAAAGCAAAAAACATACATCAATTTTGCATGTGCGAAACACGTGAAAACAAATGAAAATTTTATATTAAATTATTTGAGAATTCAGGATGTTACACATAACTCGACTTATGCTTGTCGGAAAGCACCCACTCGGTGTCGTCGATCAATGGTGTACGCACTCCCTCGAGTACAATAGCCAATGTTAGGACACCCGTAGAGGGATTCGTCAATGTGGTCCGTGGTGAGCATAGATCCACCATAATCGCCTTCGCAGGGCCATACCTGCTTACCACCTTCTTCCTCTTCTTCTCTTCGAACATTCTAGTGCTAAGTCCTACCTTCTTCGACATGACCGCGTCAAAATGCATGCTCTCTGTATGTGCAAAATGGAAACAAGAAAATATGTGAAAATATAATAAGAAATAAGATGAATAAAATCAAAGTAAGATAGTTAAAAGCAAATTTGTACTAGGGTCCATCGGACTCTGACCCTGCGAAGAAGACCTCCTCTGTAATCTGCTGCCAAATCAGCGACTCGGACTTCTGAAGGGCTTCACACACCTTCTTCTCGCACTCACTCAAAATCGGGCTGGTCCTCACTCTCTTTAGGGAGCCGGTCTACCATTAGGTATGGATCCCCCATGGCTCTGAACAATGGATAACATAGAACTTCTCTTTCAAGTTCTTAATAGAGTTAGGGACTTCAACTATGTTCACACTCGATCAGGGAGACAGGTAGTACTTGTGTTCCAACTTTTTCTTCTCATTGAGATGAAAGAGCACCCTAAACACACTCAAATTTGGCTCGATCCAAGTCCCCTGAAAGTGCAAGATGAAGCTGACTACCTGCCTCCACATGTTTGATATATATTGCAATGGATTGAGAGTATACCGTTGCAAAATCTCTCTCACAAATGGGTGCCGAGGAAGACGAAGCCTGACATAGAAAGTGTCGAAGGGAAATACGCAATATTCGTTATGAAGAAACGAGAAAGCCCTGAGTCCTGAACCCGGCACGAGAAGCTCATACCGAGAAGGGATCCCAAACATGCTACGGATCAGCAGCATATCCTCCTCTGTCTAGATAGATGATATGAAATCCACCTTTGTAGTCTCTTAATATTCGGGCTCCTAATATCATAACCCATGCTGAACAAGGTCCCGCAAGTCTTCAGGGTATTGCCGAATGTAAGACCTGAAAGAGTATAGGTGTACATCCAGAACTCACCCAGCCTCATATCCCTCTTCTCAACCATCTTTGCTTTAACCGATGATGACTCGGCCATCCCCTTCCCTTTCTCTCTTCTTGTGGGTCGAGAAATAGATGCTTCTTCAATAGTGCTAAAGTAGAGGAATCATCGCCCAATTAGACCCTAGACATTTTTAAATAAATACTAATTACTTGATTTTATTTAACTTGACTTGACCTCTACGTTTGAATGGAACTTCGTCGAAGAGAGAAGAGTCGCCGGAGTCGAAGAGAAATTCGTCGGAGTTTTAGATAGAGAAGGATATTGTGAAAATGAAGAGGAGTGAGAAGATGTGGAGAGGGGAGGAGAGTTATATAGAGCCCCCCCCCCCCCCCCCCCCCCCCCCAAAAAAAAACCGAAAAGAACAAAATTCATGTAAGCGCCACATCGATGCCATGAAGACGCCAAAGCTCAGCATCATGTAAGTGCCCCGTGGGCGCCACATAGGCACCATGCCATCGCCAACTTTGGGTCACAAAAGCGCCACATGGATGCCACGTATGCACCACATCATCACCAACTCGCACCACATAAGCAACATGTGGACGCCATGTAAGCACAAGGTGCATGCCACATCATCACCCACATCGCGCCATGTACGTACCTTAAGCACTAAAAGACAAAAGTGCACAGACCTACCCAATCTCCGGTGCCACGCAGCAAAGAGAACGCGCTCCGACCAGAACGATGAAATCAACAATTTTTTGCCGTTGGATCCCTTCAAAAAGCGTGCAACACCAGAGAGATTCCCTTATCCTGTCCGGAAAGGATATTCACTGAAGATCTCCGCGATTAAGTGCACCTCCGGACCCTCCGATCTCCTCAAAATTCGCATCGAGGAGATCGAACGGCCCGGATGGAGCACGCGCGAGAGTGACCACGAAGAGCCCCCCTCTCCAGTGGCACGCACCATAGAGTAGAGGCCCCGGAGCGCCCCATGCTTTAGCACATCTCCGGGCTCTCCAATCTCCCCAAGAAGCGCTCCTATAAGATGAAAGGCTCACATCGTGCCACATGTCAAATTTAGAAATTTCCTTTTAATAATTATTAATTCGGGAAAATTAGTTTAAAATTCTTTAAAATAATTCAAAATTTAAGAAAATTAATTAAAAATTCAAAAAACAATTATTTTTTCGAAAAATAATTAAAATTTCCAAAATGGTTGTAATGAATTTAGAATAATAAATTCATAATTCAAAAAATAATTATAAAATTCAGAAATTTGATTAAAGATTTAAAAAAAACTGATTAAAAATTAGAAAAAGTTCAGAAAATTCTGAAAATAATTATGAAGTTCTACAATGCGACTATTATTAGAAGCCCTAAAAGAGGTTTCTAGCATCTCCAATAATACGTGAAAGCCACAAAGTTTTCAGATTACCTAAAACAAATCAAACTACTCCTACAAAAAACCCAACCTTGTGGAATGGAGGGCTTATGATGAGGGTAAAAATCACAGCAAATCGGGGCTACACAATTGAAGCACAAATCTAGAAGCCCCTAAGAACAAAACAGAAATTTTACAGTGAATACAGGTCTGTATGTAGAACATGGGCCATTTCCAGGCCCATCAACCTAAAACTGGTCTACAAATAAGGAGTCATCTGTAGCCCAAGAGGAGTCCTGATTTGTAAAAAAAAACTCTTGACCAAATCTTCTATCCAAAAGAGAGTTATCAACTAACTTTATCTCCTAACTATGGCAAACAGTTTAAACACAAAAGAAGCTCTTTTAAACTAACCGTTTGTAACTAACTCATAGCTTATAAATCTTCCCCATGTCTTTCAGAATCAGGTAATCATTATTTTGCCATAAAAAACTTCACTATTTTTCTGAGTTCTGACTTTAGCGTCAGAGTGTCTTTCATCGGGGCCTACATCGGTGTTTAGACTTCTTACAGTTTTGTTGGAACGTTCTTGGCAATCCAAATAAGTAAAAAGCTTCCACAATAATCAGAAAATCAGATTAATGTGTGGTTTACGGCGATTAATTTCAGTCAAAGTAAATGTTAGGTCTTTATAATTTTCCATTAAAAAATTCAAATTATCTGTTTGCTCCCATACAGAAAATAGCAGCAGAATAAATTTACCCTTCTTTCAAAATATCTTGTAAAGTGTATACAAGAATGTCAAAAGGTTAAATGAGGCGCCTAAAACAAATTCTCTCCTGGCCTTACTTTTGTTGTTTATTTTTGGTGGAGGGATGGCACCAAGCATAGGAGTTATATCTACTACTATAATGGAAAAAGGTCTTAATATAATTTGTCCTTCTACCAATCCGTGCAACACACGTGCCTGAAATTTTACTTTAAAAAATTGTATTTATTAAGCCGTGCAACGCACGTGTAAATTACTAGTTAAAGATAAATATAGGACAAGAGGCTATGACTAGAGTTTATGTATAATGTATATTGCAAAAAGGAAATACGTTGAATCCTTAATCCTCCATGATCTTCTTTATGATCGTAAGCTAAGCAACTTTAGAACCTCTTAATCCTGCCATTAAGATTGCAACTAGTATACCAATTAAGGATATATATAGAAAGATACAGATCCTCTCAATTCTTTTAAAACATAGATTATATGTAATAATCTTTTATTTAGAAATTTACTTATGCTTGTTGCCAGTAGAAGATGCGGAGAAAAACAAATAACAATACTATCTTCTCTGCGAAGCTCCCTGGTATTCGTCCTGTACTTTCGAACTTAAAATAGATCCTACGGTCAGGCCAAAAACAATTCGCTTTCCAATTAAGAAGTACGAGATTTATTAATATATGTTCATCGGGAATTAAGAATCCCTATCTATCCTTAATTGGTATATTAGTTGCAATCTTACTGGCAGGATTGAGGAGTCTTAAGTTGTTTAACATCACCCCTACTAAGAAATAGTACATAAAATTAAAGGAACGACCCTATAACTAAATTCATTATTGAGGCTGTAACTCCAATAATAGTTCCAAATATATAAAAAGGAAAAAATGTTTTAAAAATGAAATTAGAGGGTTAAATTGCTTTTGTTCGGAATGTGCCCTACAGCCAATCGCATAAGATGTGATGGCAACTCTCTTGTAAACATTATTCGTGATTAATAAAATTATTTGAGGCATTTGATACATGATGAGATCCTGCCAGTGAAACTTACACTTAATTAAATTGATCTAAAATGTTTCTAGTCGTAGGATTACTGAGATTGGACATTATTAATTCCAGTAAGACTAGTATGCACACTGTATGCTCTAAAATAATAAGACTAGTACGCATATATGCTCTAAAGTAGAGGATATATATATATATATTTTTGAAGAAAAGGTGGAGTATGGCCACCCTGTTTCATTAACAAGGGATTAATAAAACAAATTCAGAGTACTGAGCCAAATATAAGGTCCTACAAACATAACAAAAGTACATAAACTCCTTCCCAAACATGGGGGGTGGGACAAAAGAAGACCAGAATGGCCGCAACATACATGCGACTAAACAAAATATATCATATCCCCCCAACAAACCCTGGGGCAGTGGGTATCTATCAATAGTAAAGGCCAAGCTGGCTGTCAGTCGATCGTCGGACCGATCCCGACTTCCTCATCATCAAAATTCTCAACCTGGAATACGCTCGCTATCCTCCCACTGGGACCTGCTGCTGCCACATTAGCCCAAAATGAAATAAAATGCATAATGTGAGTTAAATTACCAGAAATATTATTACAAGTTCTGCGAAAATCAAAATTATTCCTGTCCAGCCAAAAAATCCAGGTCGTTGCGGCGATAGCGATGTACCACGCTTCTCTCATAGTACTCATCTCAGTAGCAAATTTTGGACTTACCCACAGGTCCTCGTACACACTAGGGTACTGATTCATTCCCATGGCGTTGAGTACTTCAACGAGTACCGCTTTGCTCCTAGGACACTGAAGGAAGAGGTGGTCTCTAGTTTCTAGGGTAGCGTGGTAGAACCCGCAACAGGAGTCCACATTCGGTTGGCGTTTAGTGAGATTTTTTCTAGTCAAAATCGCATCGTTTAGCACCAGCCATAAGAAAACTTTGATTTTCAGCGGGGCTTTCGTCCTCCAAATGACGCATGCCCACTTTGGGCTACATCCCCTAAAGTGAATGCGGTTATATAGGGAGTGAACGGTGAACGTGCCGTTCTTTTCTAATTAAAGTAGAGGATAATTGATATCATAATTATTTATATAGAGACATTAATATAAAAATGTAAGTGCTAAACGGTTTAGTTTACTGAACTGACTCGCTAGAAAGAATATCTAATGGAAATCTAAATAAATGTCAGTAGGTAATTCCTTGGGTGATGGTAGGTACATGTAATCCTTAGACTTGAGATTGTCATAGCACTTTGTGTCTGTCAATCTATACTTTGATTTATTACTTAGCATGACTTTGTAAGACATATGTCAGGTATTCTGTGCACAGTGATGCTTTCATGGAAGTGAGTGAACAATCAATAAGGAATCGATTATATTAGGATAAGAGAATGTCCAATGTGATTATATAAAGTGATGACTCGGGAAGTCTGTGGCCATAGCAGAATGAATATTAGAAATGAGTTTCTAAGTATTTATTTGAGTCAGACACTGACGTATCAGACACATATGATTAAGTGGTTAGGGTTTGACATTATTCTGTACCCTAAATTTTTTCAGGACATTGTATGATCGAAGGATTTAATTGTATGAGAACTAATCGTTAAATGGTACAATTGATTTCAATAATCAAACTCACATTATCTGGGTAGTCATGATACATTGTTAGGCGTCACTATTTACTTATGGAGAGAGATAAAAGAGTTTAAATATCTTCACAGCCAGCTTAACGTGAGGCCCAATAGGTCACACGCAATACAAGTTTTTTTCCCAGAAAGTTCAATTCAGAATTTTATTTGACAAAATTCAGAACCGAATAATTTGATATATGTTGATATACTAGGTTTTCCCGTGGACACGTGCCTACGGCACGTTTGCGTGAACAATACAGCATATAAAAAGCCCTGTGAAAAGTTAAATATATGCACGTCTTCGGGAAGAATGATTTATATAGATGTGTATTTGGCAGTAGACATTGATGTATTATGAATTAAGTTGTTTATTGGTTTATCTCTTGCAGGATAATTTTGTCAGGAGCTCAGGATTGAAAAAGAGTACTGTGAATCTACAACAATAGTAGATCGAAATCAGTTGCTATGAGTGACTTAAACATTAGAGCTAATGCAGTTAATTTCCCGTTGTCATATTTTCATGTAGTTAAATATGTATGATTTTAAAAGAGGTTAAAAGAGAGAGAGAGAGAGAGAGAGAGAGCTTGTTGTGTTATACATGTGAAGACCTTTTGTTAAATGTGATCAAGTACAATTACATCTCCATATTAATAGATTTAGTATTCATATACTGGAGAGCCTACTGCAAATTTGATATGAAACAGACCTGTTAGTCCCAATTTTTGATATATTTTAGTGTATGAGATATATTACATGTATCTTTTTTTAAAATCTATAACTTACATCATCTTTCACACAAAACACATTAGCTCAACTAACAGGCATTTCAAACATTAAGAGAACATGAAGATTGCAGATGGATTGATGACTAAACCCGCCGAAAATCACGATCAAGGATGAAAAATCATTATAATGAAAAAGGAATTAATCAAGTCAAAACCAATGGTCATTTCTATTCTAGAATACTAACAGGAATTTTAGTAAAAATTTCGACAGAGCCTCCCCTAAAATATTAGTCATTTTGCAGCAATTCCTTACGAAATTCTGCTAACAATTAAAAATATAACATCACATCCAGTTAATATCATTCCTCCCCAGGCCAAGCCAAGCAACATCACACAGGCATCATATATATATAGCTCCGGTGGCAAAAATCTTCATATGATGCAAGATACAAAATAAAAACCAAGATTTCGTTTGAAAACGTAATGGATTTTAGGAATTTTAGTAAAAATTTCGATAGAGTCTCCCCTAAAATATTAGCCCTTTTACAGCAATTCCTTACGGAAGCTAACAATTAAAAATATAACATCACAGGCAGTTAATATCAATCCTCCCCAGGCCAATCCAAGCAACATCATACAGGCATCATATATATAAGGCTCTGGGGGCAAAAATCTTCATATGATGCATGATACAATATAAAAACCAAGATTTTGTTTGAAAACGTATTTGATTTTTAGAAAAACCCATGAAAAACCTTTGAAAAACCACACACAGAACCCAATAATCGACAACTTTGCGGGTACGGGTTTTAACATCACTATATTATATCATTATCCTATACAGATACTTGCATCATCTCCCAAAATCTATATAATATTACACAGATTTACATAATCCCTTATTCTACATAACTTAAGGGAACAAAATATACAACTAATACATCATCCACCAACCCTCCTACCAAAAAAAGATTACAAGGTTGTTACAATAGGTATCAAACACAATGCTTCGAGTCTTCAATATGGGATGAAATAGTGAGCCTAAATAAACAGTAAGAGTTTTTCAATAATCAGTCAAAACCAATGATAATTAAAGAAACAAACAGTAAGAGTTTGTAAGAATTTGATAAAAAGACAATGAAAAGCTTTACTTACTATTTTTTCCAAGTCAACATCAACCTGTAAGGTAGGAAAGTAAACATTATAATGTGAAGAATATAAAAGAAACAATTTTTTGATCTAATATGAAAGAGTTGTAGTTGTCATAAAAAAAAAGAAGAAACTTACATGGCCATATATAGTGATGTTATCCATTGCTGTTGTTTAATTCTGATGAAGGACTCGATCTGTATATAAAGGAGGGAAAATTACTTACAGTTATACCAGTCAATAACTTACATTAGCTAAAATCTAACTCAGAATTTGGATAGCCAGTAGATGATCCAGTTTTAAGCTAAAAGAATAAATTACTTACATTAGCACTTTTATTGAAGATTAAGACATAGGAGTTTAACTGTATTCAGTATAATGTCACTCTAGTAATATAGTGAAATCAGCATAATTTACACTTATGTCCCTTCTACAGTTCTCCCCCTCCTACTTACATTTCCATGAAACATTCCAAAATGTAAGATCAGGAAAGATACATATCTAAGATGTAGTTTACCAAATCTACAACATCAGTCTAGGATAATTGTATCATCAAATTTTATCTCAGAACCATAATGCCTTGATCCTAACCTTTGAGAACAACTACTTCAATTCTTCCTCTCTCATTCAGCATTCAGCACTCTTAAAAGCCACATTTGTTAATTTAACAGCTATTCAAGCCTCAAGTGATGTTCCTTTAGATATAAAAAAAAACATAATCTTTTGCATCCTTACTTATATCAGCCGATCCTCGTCGCACGATAATTTTATACCCATATAAAGGTTACTACACATCAAGCTTATCCTCATCCCAAAACCATACCTTTACATCAAAACCCCAAACGACTACTATCACTTCCACAAAGCCAACTACATTACCAACAAAATTAGCCCTTTATATCAGAACTCTAATCATTTCCACAAAAAAACAACTACAATTCTAACAAAACTATCCATGAAACCTACAAAAACCAAACATATCCACAACCCACCAAATCAAGATGCACCAAATTTTAGCTCATTTAATACTTTAAAAAGTCATCCTTAACATCGAAACAGAAGTCCTCCGTAATAACAAAACAATATCAATAGTTGATATTTTAGTTAGGTAAATAATGATATTGAACATCTGTAACAACAAAAATGCCCACTAATTGAAATTTCTCGAGTATAATTGGCACAGCTAAAATTGGAAAACATCATCATTAATTAAAGAAACATCTCTATAATCAAAGCATCTATGCTATTAAACTCCAAAAGAATATGTCAAGCTATTTAGCATCATCTAAGGATGAAGCTACAAACTATAATCTGAGGGCCAAATTAAAATCTCCAAAATTATCACAATAACCTTCAGGATTATCAATTCTTTAGATGAAAAACCTTGGAAAAAGAAAATGATACAAATAAAAAAAGTTTTCATTGGTCCTACTTCTTAAGATCATTATTAGACCCAACTATCTCGCCTTTCACGATGTTGATCATTGCATGTGTTCGGAATATTCTTATCTGTTTTATTTATCCATTTTTTTTCTTGGAAGGTAACTTTACATAAGACATTGTTATTGAGAAAGTTGATTGACATTCTATAAAACCATTCATTTCACCTCACTGTTGTGAAGCATAAAAAGACATGCAAACATGCAAATATTACTCTTTGGTTATGTAGAACCTTTTCGTTGTTGATCATTACTGCCAAATGAAAACCCTATTTTTTTCTTCAATTTTTTCCTTACATACTATTTTTACATAGAAATGTAAATTTCAGAAGATGAAAGAAAAGATTTAGCGTAACCCAAACCTAGTGGCTGTTTCAATTTAATAAAACCATAGATTTCACCTCAAATAGGTTCCTGTGAGCTGTAAGAAAATAGTACCAATTAGTTGTAGCATGAGCTGGAATTTCAGTACTCCAAGGAAATTTATCGAAATAAAACTATGTCTGCATTCATAACAAACACGCCAAGCCGAACAAACTATGAAATGCAAAACAATTAGTCTATAGAAAGCAATTAAGAATAGCAATAATAAAAAACCTAGTAGTGCTATAAGTTTCATAGAAAATTAGTGGAGACTGACACTCTTCAAGTACACGAAGATAAATTAGAAGGGTCTGAAGCATGTAGTTCAATAGCACCGAATTTCAGCAGCAAACATGTCCACAATCCACCAAATCAAGATGCACTCATCAGGTCATCCAAAACCTTTTCACCTTACAGCAATCTTAAAAGCCACATTTGTTAAACATGTTCACAACCCACCAAGTGATGTCCCTTTAGACGACAATATTATTTTTGCATCATATACCAAAATTTGAAATCCATATAAAATTACTCGTACCCTTAACCACTGAAAATCACTACACACACCCAAAATAACTACTCTCACTTCCGCAAACCATAGATTTCACACTCAATAGTTTAATTTCATTATGACTTATGTTTTAAAAAACCATTTATAATTCAAAAAGGTTAGCTGAAAATTTGTAGAATATGTTAAGTATCAAATTCAGGTGAGGTCAAATACTAATGTGACCCATATACATATACTTGTTGATTTCATTTCATAAATTTAATACCCAATACCCACAATATAGATGGACCTGATCCTACTTTGTATAATCCCTTTTTCTGGTCCAAACCCCTATCTAGAGACTAAGTCAAGGATTCTGAAATAAAGAGAAGGTGGACGCAGATCTGAGATGGTGGCTACAATGAGGCGGCAACAGTGGCTCTGCAATAGATGCAGCAAAGATTAAAATTGCACTGTTTTCTCAGCATGTTTTCTTAGCTAAAATCCATCACATTGACTTTCGATTTCAATTTTTTTTACCAAATAAATCGATACTGTCAGAGAAGATTCATGATTTAGCATTATATAAGTTTGTTTTTCATGTTTCCTGTGGATTTTGTAACCCACCTCATGTTTTTTGTTTTTATTTACTTTCCTTTGACTCATCGGAATTAGGTAGTATCAACCGAGTTTGGACAATTCATTGCCCAATGCCCATCATAGCTGATTCCAAATAAAAATATGTAGCCCAATTTGCTAATGTTACAATTTGATCCAGTCCGGCTGATCTCTAGAGTTATTGGACCAGTTTAGAAACCAAATTAACAACTAATAAGCATGGACATTACCAACAAAATTAACCCGAATTAACCACTTCACTCCCTAAACCATTTTTACAAAACCAACAAAATCAACCACAAAGTCTACAAAAAATAAAAAACTTCCTAGAGTGTGCTGGCACTACTGATCAAAAAAATAAAAAAATCAAAACCAAAACAAAAACCAACTCGAATTGGTGCAGAGTGTGCTGGCACTGCTGATCTCGACGAAATGCAGCTCTTCATCAATTATTAGTATCAATCAATTTCTAAACAATATCAATTTCGGGATTAGATGCAAAATTAGATGCAAAACAGTATCAATAGTAGAGATCAAAGTAAGTACTAATACGATAGATTAGTAGAATTTACGTCAAATATAAAGTTTTGTTATATCTTTCATGGAGCGTTGCATTTCACAGACGACCTCATTTAGACGGAAAAACGATAAATTGTTGTTCACAGTGATAATGACAATGCATGGAACTCACTTACTGACACGTAACACCTTCCACTTGGGTGCCTCTTCCAGAACTTCCTCCAAAACTACACCAACAGTAGGATCTAGCACATTAGAAGTGGAAGCTTCATTTTCTGCAAAGAAGAGCACATTAAAACAATTCTCACAGATAAAAATAACTATACTACAACCACACTTCCGCAACCAATGCAAACAATATTCATCAAATTACTAAGCATAGCGAATAAAGTCAAACAAACAATCCAAACCCACCATTTGTTTTCACTTTCTTACTCCCAACATTCATCTTTCTCTTTTTATTTTTTTTTACTAACTATCGTAGTAACTCTCATGCCATCCTCTAGTACCACACAATAAACACGCATCTTCGCGAGCTCAAATATCTTGTGGCTCGACGCAAACATCCACATCGACCTAACTCCTTCCGAACCCGCAACGTATCCAAATACCTCAAATAAGTCACAACATCATACCTAACCCCCACTAAAACAAACATTTCAGAACCCAATCAACAAATTAAATGAACACACAAACATTACCTCACAAGATACTCCAGCAACTTCCGAAGCGTCCTCCAATCACTCACCAACTGCTGCGTCTTCTTTCCCACAGTATGCCATATTGGATCTAGCTGCCTCCTCCCAATCTCATCAAATGACTTAAACAGCCCATTCTCCACATTCAGATCTTCCACGTCAAGCTTATTCGTCTTCCTCAACTCCCTCAAACACGCTCCCATTACCTCCAGCAATGCCGCCTGAATCTCCTTCATTTCGTTTGTCACCGGCACTCTCACATCCACAACCTCCGGCCGATCCTTTTCAAGATCCGCACTCACAGCAACATGAAACCTGGGCCAAATATGCAACCTTCATAAAACAAAATAATGAATTAGACTATGATTTGAGTCATTTATTGATCTTACTTACATAAAGGAAAAAACCATTCATACTATGGGAAATTCTAAAAACTTCAGATGTAAAAAAATCCTTCGACATTTATTGGGTCATCTCCCCGTTTGGATATAGAGGTTAGTGGTATCAATCAATTTCTAAACAGTATCAATTTCGGGATTAGATGCAAAATTAGATGCAAAACAGTATCAAAATGGAGTTGACCATGAAACCCTAAAATTTACCTAAGGTGAACTTACAATGGGGGTTAGGTAGACAGAGCTTCGAGTGCGGGTTTCACTAAAGTGGAGGTTGGGTTGACGGAGCTGATGGATCTTCGAAGGAGGTGGAGGTTCGAGATTCGAAGGAGGTGGAGGATTCGAAGGAGGTCGGGAGTGGAAGTTGGAGGGAGGTTTCGAAGGAGGTCGGGAGTGGAAGTTGGGGGAGGTTTCAAAGGAGGTCAGATTTTGATTCGAAGGAGGTCGGGAATGGAGGTTTTGAAGGAGAGCGGATGAGAGAGACACACAGAGAGAGAGGGGGGGGGGGAGGGAGTTCTGAGTTGGGGAAGAGAGAGAGAGAGCGGGGGAAGAGATAGAGAGAGAGAGAGCGGGAGAAGACTGAGAGAGAGACAGAGAGAGACACATAGGGGTTTTTCTGAGTTGAGAGAGAGAGAGTAATTGGTTTGGTGGTTTGAAATTTTGGGTGGGAAAATGTGTTTTGTGAGAATCAATTTGGACCATTGAATTTGTTTATATTGAATGAGAGCCACTTGATAGCTTTCTTTGTGTTTTATTATATAGATTATGCATGACAATTAGTTTTACTAGCCCAGAAAGTCGTATGGTCGTCAATTTATTTATAAGTTAAATAAATTCTTGTTCATCGCTTAATTATGAATTAAATGGTGCATTTTTCCTTACTAAAATATTTCAACAGTTGAAATATTTAATTACTTTATTTATTTTGCAATTGATAAATATTTAGGATATGATGAATCTTAAATAAGGGATATAAATATATCACCCAACTAAAAACTATTGGTTAATAACTAATTATAAAATTGATAAATATTTTATCGTTATCTTTTGATTTGAAAAGATTATCCGTATTAGATACATATACGGTAGTTACAATAAGATAAGACTACAATGAGATAAGACCTCAATCTTCTTCGAATATGGAAGAAGTGTTATTCCTCAAAGACACCAGTTCCTAAACAAATCAAAAGAAGGGTTACAGAGATAGAGAGTACGATCATATTCTGTGGAAGGTTTGGTGTGTATCACTGTTGTAGGACGAACACTTGGTTGTCTCACTGCTAAAGTAACCGCAAACTAGTTCTTGGTACCAGCGTACGGTAATCCTAAACCCTTATATTGTAGATCTGATTATTAGATTCAAAGTGTTCCTGGTTTTATTGGGAAAACTTTTATAATGCAATATTGATTACGTGATGTGATCACTTCCTTTGTGCACGTAAGACCAGTAAAACTTCTTTCATTTATCCTGCCAGTGGTATCAGAGCGAACATTTAATCGACGTTCAGATCTACTTGCTATTGTTGAAATAATGGAATCGTTCATGTCATATTGATTATTGATCTAAATTATGCGATCTAAAAGGTTTAGATCAATTTTTACAAAATGAAATCATTTTTATTTTCATAAAAATGAAATTTAAAAGAGAAAAGGGACTTGATTGCCAGAGGGCCGCTAGAGCCACTGCCGCACCAATCAACGATCACAGCCATCGCTACTCCATGTGCCGCTGTCACCACCGCCGCTCTCAATTGGGTTCTTATCCAGGTTGGGAGTCTGAGTCGGGTGGTGCTCGGGTTGGATGCAGGAAGTAGGTAGAAGGCAGTGCAAGTCAGGCCGGATTAAGATCAGGTTGGTTCTGGCTTTTAAAATCCTGACCCAGGCACAGATAACGCGTGCTTAGCGCCTGCCCATTTGATGGGCACGTGTTTTGTGCTGGCCTGGCGGGTCAGGTTCCCGGTCTGATGTGGTATGGATTCCAAGATCCATACCATGCTCCCATTTGCACATGCGTAGCACGTGCTTGTATAAGTGGCACATGCGTATGTGAAGAACGGGAGCTTTGGCAAATTGCAGGTGCAGGTCTGAGTGCATATCCAACCCGAATGGATCTAGACACTGGTTTGGGTTTGGAAACAGACCCGAATCCTAACCATTTGGCTCTATTTTCACTTAGTCAATGTTGTATCCAGTCCAATCATGCAGACCCGACAAATTATGAATAGAATACAGGTTTTTTGGTTTTACAAAATTTGATTTATCATCTTTTCCGTTTTATTTATTATTTAGTTTCTGTAATTCTTTTTGCAAAAACAAAAATAGAAATTTCATATTATATTAATAATTGATATGGCTAAAAATGAGGTTAAATCGGAACCGTCCAGATTGGGCACGAATCTTGAAGCTCGGGGGTAAAAAGGTAATTTCACATACAAGCGGATCCAAAGCGGGTACTGGATCTCCTTCTCACAGATCCAATAACCCACGAATGGGTCCGCTCCAATTGGGCATGGGTCCTGACCCGAAACGAGCCCAGACCAGCAAGAGACAAATCAGGGCCACTGATTGGACCAAGTCAACAGGCCTGATTTGCTCTCACCGGGAATCAAGGGATTAGTTTCCTAAACAGACTGTGAGGATTTTTCTCCTAGCAGTTACACAGGGAACCAGGCCTCTAATCACTCCCCTGGCGACTATAAATACCTCCCCTCTGCCACTGTGACCAGGTTAATCACTTTTTCACCACTTTAAGCTCTTTCTTAATCTCTTCTGATTACTGACAAGAGCGTCGGAGGGTGCGTCGCCGGAATCAACCCCGGTGTCTCGCACTTCCTTGCAGGTTGCGCCAGGAGCAAGAAGGCTTGAGTCAACTGTTCAGGTTTGCCTCGAACTCACAAATTCTATCTGTTTACCCCCACACCGAAATTAGCGGTAACAGATTGGCGCCGTCTGTGGGAACAACCACACGAACAGCCTCAGCCCCTTCTCTGTCGTCCTCTCCAACCATGCCTCCAAAGAAGGTCAGATCAAGAGGGTCAAACCGTGGGGCTAATCCCGCCGACCCTACAGAGGAAGCCCCTCTCAACCCTATTCCACAGCACGATCTTCCTCCGCCGGCCCAGCAGGGCCAGCCTCCTCTTCCCAAGCAGCAACCCAACAATGGCCCTTCCGGCCATAACGGTCGGAAGCAGAAGCAGCCCCTCAACCCGGACCATGTCTCGGTCCATAATGGGTCATCGGACTCAATGGCTTCTCATCATCCCGACCTCCGCAACACACTCCTGAACCGCCAGAAAGATGAGGACCTCCGCACCCACCTTGATGAGAGGCGGGCCCGAGAGAGAGCCTCCCGCCAGCATCGTGGTGAGCGGTCGCCTCATCGCCGAGAGGGCAGACGGTCTCCGGATCGAAGGGGCCGAGCGGCATCTCCCGACCGCCGAAGGAGGGGGCCACAGTCCCTCGCGAATCGGCATCATCGCAGGAACAATGACGCACCCATCACCCGTGCCGAGTTCCTACAATTCCAAGACACCGTACTGCAGGCTCTCAACCTTCGGCAGAACGCCCAAAATGCCCAGAGGGCTCCAACGCCCCCGAGGGATCCCAGTCCTCATCGCCGAACCCGAAGTCCTTCCCCGGCTCCCAGCCGCCAGCAGCTGCACTACAGTTCTCGCCGATCCCAGGACTACCGGCGCCGCAGTCCGCGCTCCCCTTCCTATGAAGAGGAGTCCGGGGGGTCATATGATTACCAGCGGAGGGACGACACCCTCATCCGCCGCGTCCATGAGGTGGAAAGGCGTATTAGCCGCATGAACAGAGAGGAGGAGTCCCGAGCAGGAACAGTCCGTCCCAGCAGACCCCCTTTCTCTCGGTCGATCATGGAGGCCCACATACCGAGGGGTTTCAAACCTCCGCAGTTTGAAACGTACTCAGCGGAATCCGACCCAGTTGATCACGTCGAAAGCTTCAAGACCCTGATGCTGATCCATCAAGCTTCCGACGCCGTGCTCTGCAGGACCTTCCCCGCCACCCTCAGGGGGTCGGCTCGGGAATGGTATTCCAAACTCGCTCCCTCCTCGATCTTCTCGTTCGAGCAGTTTGAGACACTGTTCATAACTCACTTCGTGAGTAGCAGGCGAGCTGAGAAGACAAGCCTCTCCCTACTGAACCTGCGGCAGGAAAGGGAAGAGAAGCTGCGGGACTATATGAAGAGATTCACCGTAGAGGTCAGGTCTATCGCCTCCATAGACCAGTCAAAGGCGACCGTGGCATTCCAGTCGAACGTCCTCAACGCCAACCTCCGCTCGTCCCTAGCCAAGAAGCCCCCGCATGACTTCGCCGACCTCCTCCTGAGGTGCGAGAAGTATATCCGAGCAGAGGAGGCTGAAGCCCTCCCGAGCTTCAGGGGGTCCTCCTCAGGGTCGAAGAGGAAGGCGACGGGGGAAGAGGGGTCCAAGAAAGCACAGAAGGACAACGGCGGTCAGCGTCGCCCTTCCCCCAGGTTCGAGAAGTTCACTCCCCTCACCACTAACGTCTCCACCATCCTAATGGAGGTGGAGAAGGAGGGAGTCATCCCTCCAGATCCGAGGATGCATTCCTCGGCAAAGAGGAGGAACAAAGATAAATGGTGTCGTTACCATCGGGATCACAGCCACGACACGAACGACTACCGGGCATTGAGAGACGAGATAGAAGCCCTCATCCGGAGGGGGCAGTTGGCCAAATTCGTGAAGGCTAACGATCGGGCGGATCGCAATTCTCCTCCGCCTCGGGGGGCTAACAAGCGCTCCGAGCAACGCGAAGAGACACCCGAGTTTGAGGAAGAACGGATTCTACACATGATCCATGGGGGGCTCCTCTAATTCCTCCCGGAAGGCCTTCGTCCGAGAGGTCAACTCGGTTCACAGTGCCCCTCCCCCCAAAGGTCTCGGCGTCTCTGTGTCTTTCTCCGACGCAGACCTCGAAGGGGTCCGAACCCCACACTGTGATGCCCTCGTCATCGACCTCCGCATGGCCAACTTCAAGGTGCAGAGGATCTTAGTAGACAATGGGAGTTCGGTCAATATTCTCTTCCTCTCGGCCTTCCGAGGCCTGCAGCTGTCCCGGGATCGTCTCAAGTCGGCCGGTTACATGCTCCACGGGTTCACGGGGGTCCCGATAACTGTCGAGGGAGTAATAAACCTGGACGTAACCGCGGGAAGCGCCCCTACTACCCGGACCGAGCCGATGGACTTCATGGTCGTCGACGTCCCGGCAGCGTATAATGTCATTCTAGGCCGACCCGGCCTAGCCGCCTTGGAAGCTGTCCCCTCGGCGTACCATTTGAAAATGAAGTTCCCCACTCGGTCGGGAGTAGGGGAAGTCAGGGGAAGCCAAGAAATAGCCCGGAAGTGCTACATGACTTCCACCGGGGGACCAGTGCTCTCGCTCGAGACACTAGAAATCCCCGAGCCAAAAGCTCAGCCAACGTCCGAGCCGGCGGACGAGTTAGAAGAAGTGCTCTTCTCGGACGAGGACCCGAGCCGGAAGTTCCTCATCAGCAAATCCTTGCCGACCGCACTGTGCTCGGACCTGATTAAATGCATCCGGGATAACCGTGACTTGTTTGCATGGTCGGCCGCGGACATGCCCGACATTTCCGAGGAGCTGCTCGTCCATCGCCTAAGTGTCGAACCGGGGTGCAAACCGGTTCAGCAGAAGAGGCGAAAGTTTGCTCCCGGGCGACAGCAGGCCATCAAGAAGGAGGTGGATAAACTGCTGAAGGCCAAGTTCATACAGGAGGTAAATTACCCTGAGTGGCTCTCCAATGTTGTAATGGTCAAGAAGTCGAACGGCTCTTGGAGAATATGCATCGACTTCACCGACCTAAATAAGGCATGTCCGAAGGACCCATTCCCTCTTCCAAACATCGACACCCTCATTGACGCCACCTCTGGCCATGAGCTCCTCAGCTTCATGGATGCCTTCTCAGGCTATAATCAAATCCGAATGTTCCCTCCGGACATTCTGAAGACCTCCTTCATCACCGACCAGGGCCTCTACTGCTATCAGGTCATGCCGTTCGGGTTGAAGAACGCGGGCGCCACCTATCAGCGCCTCGTCAATAAGGTCTTCCAGAACCAGATAGGTCGGAATATGGAGGTGTACGTTGACGACATGCTCGTCAAAAGTGTCCGAGGCATTGATCACGTGGCCGACCTCCAGGAGGCCTTCGGTGTGTTGAGAAGGCACAACATGCGGCTGAACCCGAACAAGTGTGCGTTCGGGGTCTCCTCGGGAAAATTCCTCGGCTTCATGGTAAGCCAACGAGGAATCGAAGATAATCCCAAGAAGATTAAGGCCATATTAGACATGGCCCCGCCTCGGAACATCAAGGAGGTGCAGAAGCTTACCGGTCGACTCGCCGCTATCGGTCGGTTCCTCTCGAAGTCGGGGGAAAAGCACCTCCCCTTCTTCAAAGCACTCAGGGGGGCTAAGGGTTTTGAATGGGGCCAACCACAACAGGAATCGTTCGACCAACTGAAGGCATACTTGGTGAACCCCCCTCTGCTCAGCAAACCGGTCCCGGGCGAGACTCTCTTCGTCTACTTGGCTGCTTCCGAGCAGACCCTAAGTGCTGTCCTGGTAAGAGAGGAGGACCGGTCCCAAAGGCCCATCTACTACGTGAGCAAGGTGCTTCGGGACGCCGAGCTCCGCTATCCGAAGATAGAGAAGATGGCCTACGCCCTAGTCACAGCGGCGAGGAAGCTTTGGCCATACTTTCAGTCCCACTCGATCGTCGTCCTCACCGACCAACCCCTAAAGCAGATCCTCTACAAGCCTGAGACCTCGGGCCGGCTGATGAAGTGGTCCATAGAGCTGAGCCAGCATGACATCTCTTACCAGCCTCGGACAGCAATTAAGGCGCAGGCACTCACTGACTTCATCGTAGAGTCCACTATCCCTGAGGTCGGCCACATCCCGAATGGACCCCCCATTTGGACAGTCTTCGTGGACGGATCCTCCTGTAATGAAGGAGGCGGCGCCGGCATCATTCTAAACGGCCCTGACGACTTCGTCCTCCAGTACGCGATCCGCATGAACTTCAAGGCCTCGAACATTGAGGCAGAGTACGAAGCACTCATTGCTGGCCTCGGACTTGCACGAAGTGCTGGGGCGCAGCGCCTCCGAATCCACAGCGATTCCCAGCTCGTCGTAAACCAGGTCTTGGGCGAGTACGAGGCCCGAGACGAGCGGATGGCGAAGTACCTTGCTAAGGTTTGGGCCCTCATGGGCCGGTTCGAGGAGGCGCTCATTCAGCGGTTCCCTCGTGAAGAGAACTCACAGGCCGATGCCCTCTCCAAATTGGCCTCGTCCTCCCTGCAAGGTCTCGAACAGACCGTACTGATCGAAGTCCTCTCTAAGCCGAGCATCGAAGACGAGACACCCGGCTCGGCAGAATCGTTGCCGGTCATGTTACAAGATAATTGGATGAAGCCTTTAGTGGAGTTCTTAAGGGACGGGCTCCTACCCGAAGACCCTAAAGAGGCTCGCCGAGTCAGAACCCGGGCCGAGCGGTATGTCTTGATCGAGGGCATCCTATACAGACGCTCTTTCTCTCAAATAGACGGCCGACCGTACCTAAGGTGCCTCTCTCCGGATCAGGCCGAATATGCCCTACAAGAGCTCCACGAAGGCATCGGAGGGGCACACTCAGGATTTAGGTCCTTGGCCCGAAAAGCTTTGAATTATGGGTACTTCTGGCCGACCCTCCTTCAAGACGCCGAGCGACACGTTCGGCAATGCAGCTCTTGTCAGAGACACTCCAACATCCGTCGCCTCCCTCAGGCCAACCTCGCCTCCCTATCAAGTCCCATCCCCTTTGCAATGTGGGGGATGGATTTACTAGGGCCTTTCCCTCCGGCTCCGGGTCAGTTCAGGTTCTTGGTCGTAGCCATCGACTACTTCTCGAAGTGGGTCGAGGCCGAGCCCCTTGCCACTATAACCGAGAACAAGGTGGTACAGTTCTTCTGGAAGAGCATCATCTGTAGGTTCGGCGTCCCCCGTGTCCTCGTGACGGACAACGGGACTCAGTTCACTGGCGCAGCATTCCGAGCTCTATGCGACGACCTTGCTATCCAGCAGCGCTTCTCGCCCGTCTCCCACCCTCAGTCGAACGGACAAGCAGAAAATGCTAATCGGCAGATCCTCGCAGGCATCAAGAAAAGCCTGGACAAAAGTTCCAAGGGCTTATGGGTCGACCAACTCCCTAACGTCCTATGGAACTACCGCACGAGCAAGCGGACCCCCACAGGCGAGTCCCCTTTCAACCTCACCTATGGGTCCGAGGCCGTGATACCTCTCGAGGTCGGAATACCTTCCCCTCGGCTCACAACCTATGACGAAGCACAGAATGCCAGGGACCTCAGAGCAGACTTAGACCTGATAGATGAACTGAGGGAAAGAGCGGCGATTCGGCAGCAGAGTTACCGAAGAAGGGTTGAACTGGCGTACAATAAAAAGGTCCGACCCGCCAACCTTAAGCAAGGAGATTTAGTCTTGAGAAAGTTGGCCATATCCTTCCCCAATCAGAAAAGCAAGCTGGCTCCGAACTGGGAAGGGCCGTACAGGGTCACGAGGGTAGTTCGGCCCGGAGCTTATCGTCTTGAAGATCTAGAGGGCAGAGAGCTTCCGAGGACCTGGAATGCCGACCACCTCCTAAAATACCAAGAGAGCGCTCCGGCGCCACTCTAAGTATCATAGGATATCGAGCCATTCCAGTCCTCTGACTTGTAACCTATTTTCATAAATTGTACTATGTAAAACGGTTCGCCGTCGATTATCAATAAAGAAAGCTCTTTCGTGTTTGTGAATTCGCATGTTTCTCTCCCCTCTTACCACCTGCTTTTTAAATTGTGATTTCAACCAATGGTTCGGAGTCCACGTTCGGCTCGACCTCACCTCCTCGGCTCGTCCCCGGACGAACTAGGGGTAGACCGTCGTTCGGAACTGCTCCCACAACCATTGAACTACACCGATGGTTCGGAGTCCAACACTCGGCTCGACTTTACCTCCTCGGCTCGCCTCCGAGCGAGCCAGGGGTAGATCGCCGTTCGGAATTGCTCCCACAACCGTTGAACTAAACCGATGGTTCGGAGTCCAACACTCGGCTCGACTTTACCTCCTCGGCTCGCCTCCGAGCAAGCCAGGGGTAGATCGCCGTTCGGAATTGCTCCCACAACCGTTGAACTAAACCGATGGTTCGGAGTCCAACACTCGGCTCGACTTTACCTCCTCAGCTCGCCTCCGAGCGAGCCAGGGGTAGATCGCCGTTCGGAATTGCTCCCACAACCGTCGAACTAAACCGATGGTTCGGAGTCCAACACTCGGCTCTACTTTACCTCCTCGGCCCGCCTCCGAGCGAGCCAGGGGTAGATCGCCGTTCGGAATTGCTCCCACAACCGTCGAACTACAACGATGGTCCCGGAGTCCAACACTTAGCTCCCAGTCCCCCCAAGCTTGCTTCGCGGCAAACTGGGAGTGGTCCACCCCTCTGCTCCGTCAGTGGAGGGACACCGAAGTTACGTTCGGCCACATAATCCGAGCACTCCTGCCTAATAGCCGAAGCCCGAAGCCCTACGCCTTCGGTCGGCTACCGAGCAAGTGCCTTCCCGAGCTCGCAAACGGAGAAAACTCACTTTCTCCTCAACTTTCGCACATGATCTCGATCAGACGGTCCAGATCTTGCCACCGACGCTAAACGACAAGATAGCGTTTTCTTGGGAACTGAGCCGCCTCGAGATTCGTGCCTACGTTCAACGGCTCAGATCTTGCCACCTGCGCTAAACGACAAGATAGCGCTTTCTTGGTGACCGAGCCGCCTGGGGATTCGTGTCGTACCTTGTCAGAGTTGCTAAGCGACGAAATACTGTACTCATAGGTACCCCGTTCGGTTCAACAGTCTCGCCGACGGAACTAACACGCTCGGTTCGAGGATCTCGGCGCGACCAACACAGTTATAAGCAAGATGAATATGCAGAGCAACGAAAGATATTTTATTAAACAAACAGACCAGAATACAAAGCACATCTTTTTCATGGTTACAAAGTGTTGGCAAACAAAATACACGCCGCCGACCCACTACACCTGGCCCTCATATGGAGATATCTTCACTAGACTGCTCGGTCGCCTGTTTGTCCTCCTCGGCTGATAGCTCCCCTGCATCCTTCCGGAGCTTCGCTACCACAGTCTGCAAGTGTCGAATCTCCGAGAGCAAATCGTCCCGCTCGGCTATAATCTTCGACTGGTTGTGCCGAATACACTTGACCCGAAGAGCGTTGCTGAAAGCGGTTTGCGAATCTTCGTCCCCTTCTGCAGGGGTCAACTCGGCGATCCTATTCTCCAAGCGTTGGATCTCGGTTTCCCGTAGGTCGAGGACGGACAAAAGGTGGGTCTGCTCACTCTCAGCTCGGCGTAACTCCAGCTCGACGCTCCTAGGACTCAGAGCCCCCGCCCCAGAAGCGGCCTCGGATTCAGAGTCATCATCCGAGCCGTGGAGATCAGCATATGGGTCGGCCGCCTCGAGCTGAAAAAAGGGAAAAACAAATAGCAAGACTTCAAAACATCGCCGAGGCCCAACACTTAAAATTTTTCCAAATCACAAATCCGGATTCATATTCAGACATATTAATTCTACATACAACGAGACCGACCCTACTACAACGTTTTACAACAAATCAGAAGGGACATAAAGCGACATGGTCAGGTCCTCTTCGGAAGGGGAACGCTTCGGTTTAAGGAAACGCGAGGACGACGAGGCCTGCCCTCCGAGCTCGATCCTAAACCAACGAAGCGCGACCCCCCTTCGCTGCTGACCCTAACTGCAGTGCCGACCGAGGCCCCGCTCGACGAGACGGCCGCACTGCTCTGAGCGTCGGCTGGACTCCGTCCGGTCATAGGCGAGCATGTCGCAAGTTCGTAAAAAGAAATCCCTCTCTCGCTCTCTTCACGAGTACATGACGTACTGCGGACGTTAGCCCTCTCCGGCATAGGCTTGAGCGACGCGACCTCTTCCTCCAGTTCAATGATTCAGTCTCTCAGAGCGTCGTCCTTCGCCATCTTCTTCGGACGAGAAGGTCTTGACGAGCCAGAGACGGTGGCGCCATCAGTCGCGAGCCGTCGAAAGTGAGTGACCTCGATCCCCCTATCTATCGTAATCCTTCTGAGCCTGTCGACCTCGGCCAACAATCTCTTACGCTCGGCCGACGCCTTCTCTAGCTCGGAAGTTAGCTTCTCTTCCGCCACCGAGCGTTCTTTCTCCGCCAATTCCATGTGTTGGACCTCGGCCAAAAGCTCGCCATTCTTCTGCTCGGCGGCAGTGAGCTCTCTACGGAGCCGCTCGACCTCGCCCTCAAGAGCAGAGACCGGGGGTCGCTTTCGTAGCTGCGCCAACTCGCGACACTTCGTCCTGGCCAGCGCCTTTACCTCCCCCAGTTCCAAAAATAAGTAAAAGCACTTATCATGGCTCAATGACAGCACTCGCTTCGTCTTGACTGACTCCTTACGGAGGTACGAAACCTCCGTGATCAGACCGAACTTCACCTGAAAAGCGGAGATAAATCCGATGGGACGATGCATGGAAACATCTACAACTAGTCACACGCAAATCCGAGGCTCAACACTTGGATAAATTTTGGCCAAACAAAATGTTTTCATTCAAAACCGAGGAGAAAGTTTTACAAAAGCGGTGGCCAGTCCGCAGTTAGGCTTACAAAAAAGAGACAAAAAAAAAAATAGACAACCGAGTCAGGGGTCGACCTTTTTGCCGCTCGGGTCCGTCGACCCCCCGGTCTTGCCCTCGCCATCGCCCTCGCCTTCGCCTCCGCTCCCGCTCTCCTCCTTGGAGTCGTCCTCCTCCTCGCCCTCGGCCTCGGTCTCGCCTGGGCCTTCGACCCCTTCCGTCTCTCCCTCGGGGTCGAGCAGCCCCTCGGGGACCTCCTCCTCGCCTTCCACGGGGTCGTAAAAACGGTAGGAGGACGTGTCGAAGCCTGGGTTCTTGGCGGCTACGTGGAGCAAGGCTCGACCGTAGGCATCCTCCATGTTCTGGAGCATGTGCTGCGCTGCCTCCTCCTGCACGGCCTTCTTCACCTTCTTCACCTTCTTTCGGTGTCTGGCCTCGATCCTCTCGGTCCTCTTCCGAGCCTTCTAGGCTTCCGACCGAGCATTGGCCAGCGCCTCCTTCAGCTCGGCAGCCTCCTTCTCCGAGGCCTCAAGTTTGGCCGCCGCGTCCTTCGACAGCTGAATGGCGTCGGCCAGCTGCTGCTCCAGCCCCTTCACTTCAGCACCCCTCTTTGCCGAGAGGAGCTGCTCGGCGTCAAGCAGCTGCGTGGCCTTGACGCGCTCTGCCCTCTCCCGCTCGTTCTCCTGCTCCTTGTTCACGAACTCCTCGAGCAGGAAATTGAAGTGGCAGAGGGTCTGAAAAAGGACAGCACATTAAAATCCGAACCCAAGGACTTGGAAAAATTCTAAGAAAGAAATTTTGATGAGAGAGAGCTCGGCCTACTTACCGACATAGTATTCCGAGCAATCTGCATCACGGCGTCCCCTGCTAGCCCGGCCTTCAGGGTCGCTCGATCCTTTGGGGTCGGCAGGTGCCTCACCGCCTCCATGCAGATATTGCCGTCGCCCAAGAAGCCGTCGATGTTCATCACCTGCCAGTCAGGGACGAAGATCTGCTTATGACGCTCGGTCATGATCTTCTCCGCCTCGGCAGTGAGGGGCGGAACTTGGAGGGACAACACCTCTTTCATGCCGAATGCACCGCTCGACGAACCGGGAGCGTCCCCCTTCGGGGTAGGTGTCGGCGCACCCGAGGCAGGAGGGTCGAGGACCATGACCTCCCCCTGCTCGAGGACCAAGACCTTCGGCTGGTCGGCAGCCTTCACAACCGAAGGCTTCTTCGAGGCTCGGCTGTCCTGAGGCCCCGCCGCAGGCCTCTTCTTCTTTGCCTCCTGTTCCGACCGGCCCTTCGCCACCAGAGCTTTGTAGTCCAGCTTCATCGTCTCTGCACAGGCCGAATGAAAAAACTTAGAAAAATTTTCATGAACTTTAAGCAAAAAGTATAAATACCAGAAGCATACTAGGATCGATCGGACTGAGACCCCCTCGGAACAGATCCTCCTCGGTAATTTCTTTCCAGCTTAGCGCTGGCAGGGCGAGGAGCTTCTTCTGGACCTCCGCCTCCTCATTACTCAGCGCCGCCTCCTTCTTGGTCCGCTTGGGCAGACCATCCTTTGCCCAAACCGTCGGTATCACCCACGGCACCGGAGCTCGAATGAGGAAGTACTTCTCCTTCCAATGTTTGATCGAGTCCGGATTCTCGATCAGCTTCACGCCCGTCCGGGGCGAAAGATAGAACCTCTGTTCGTCTCGCCTTGGCTGACAGGGTCGGTAGAGACTCCGAAAGAGGAACATACTCGGCTTGGCGCCGATCTCTTGGCATCAGAGGACGAATGCCATGACGTGCCTCCATGCGTTCGGCATCAACTGGGCGGGGCTCAAACCGTACCATGTCAAGACATCAACCACGAACGGGTGGAGGGGAAAGCGGAGTCCGGCAATAAGGGAGTCGACCGGAAAGACACACACGTCCGACGAGGACTTTGTGTTGGCTCGGAAACCCGGTCCGGGGAGAAGCAGTCCGTAGTCGGCAGGGATCCGGAAGCCCTCTCGGATCAGGTGAAGGTCACCCTCGGTGAGAGACGAGATGGTATGGTCCACCTCGGACAGCTCCCTCGGCTCGTTCTCCTCCACCAACTTAGCCGTACCTTGTGTCACTCTCTCTAAGGTGTCCTCGGCGTAATCCCGTACACCTCCCACGCTCGACAGAGCAATGGGTTGCCGACCGAACGCTCCCGCCGTCTTCGGCGTTTCCACGATCGTGACCACGGCCTTGCCCTCCTGGGACACCGCCGCAACCTCCTTAGGCAGCTCGGCCACTTCGCCCTCTCTGTCCGGACGAACGACATTCTGATCGCTCGGCTCCACTACCTCCTTCCCTTCGCCCCCTCGGCCTACTGCTTGCTCCGAGGCGGGGGTCTCATCCGAGAGCGTAACCTTAACCATTTTTCTAAGAGAGAGGGGAAAGAGACTGACCTTGAAGTGATAGGTACGGTCGGAAAGTTCGCCGGAAACAAGAAACGCCTTGCCGCGTCAGCTAGCACCACCACCAAGGAGATAAAAACTTCGAAGGCGAAAAGTAAAAACTGAAGAGAGAGAGTAAAGATGAAAAGTGAGACTTGGTCTGAGGGGGGGTGAAGATTTATAGTAAAAGAGAACGTCCCTTGGACTTCCAAACGAAAAAGTGCGACTCTTGGGCTGCTCTCGAAACGTCGCGAAGGCCCAACACAACTACCTTCTTCGCCGAGACAACTAGCTCGGCATATCGGGACCAGGAGCCGAACCATGCGCCATCCGACCATGCCAGCAAAGAGACCGGTCGGCTACCGAGCAAGTACCTATCCGAGCTGGCAAACGGGAAAACTCCCCTTCCCCTCAGACTTCGCGTAAAATCTCAATCAGACGGCCCAGATCTCGCCGAGAACACTAGACGACAAGGTAGTGTTTTCTCGAGAGATGCGCCCGTCTCGAGATGAACAACGCCATCCAACGGTACAAATTGCATCAAGTCGCTCGGATGCCCTACACTTCCTCCATACCCCACCTCTGTCTGAAGACACCAGAAAAAATTTTAATTTAAAGTTTTAAGGCACCGCCTTCGGCGGGCCCCCCAGGCCCCATGTCTCGGTCGGCATTCCGCCAACCCACGAGGCCCAGTCAAAAACAGATCGGCACACCCCCATCTCTAACCTCTTCGAGCCGACAACCATCGGAAGCCGTCGGCCCGGAAGGAAGACAGAGATGGGAGGAGGCCCATCTTTCCGAAGCTGCTGCAGTCCCTCGGTTCCGGACTAGGGTCATCACCTCTTCTACCATGATCTTTCCCGACCCTGACACCCACGATGGGGCCCTCAGAATCGGGTGAAGATCTTGGTGGAAGAACGACCACCCGTCCTACCTAAGCAAAGTCGTCCCTCGGCTCCGGACTAGGGTCATCACCTCTTCTACGATGACCTTCCCCGACCCTGACACCCACGATGGGGCCCTCAGAATCGGGAGAAGATCATTGTAGAAGAACGACCACCCGTCCTACCGAGACAGGTCATCCCTCGGCTCCGGGCCACCAGTCGTCCCGAAGCAAACCCTCCCCTCGGACCGGACTTGGGTCATCACTTCTCCTACCGTGACCTTCCGATTCTAACACCCACACCGAGGCCGTCAGAATCGGGAGAAGATCACGGTAGGGGAACGACCACCCGTCCAACCGAGGCTCGTCCCACAAATTCGGACTCCGGTCATCACCCCTTCTACCAGGATCACCCCCGATCTTGACACCCGAATCGGGCCGGTCAAAATCGGGTGATGATCATGGTGGAAGGGTGACCACCCGTCCTTCCGAACGAACTCACCCCTCGGGTTCGGACATGGATCATCACCTCATCCACCATGATCTCCGCCGACCCTGACACCCACTGTGGGGCAACCAGAGTCGGCAGAAGATCTTGGTGGAAGAACGATAACCCGTTCTTCCGAAGTGACTCGCCCCTCGGGTTCGGACTACGGTCGTCACCACTTCTGCCTAATTCTCTCCCGCTCCTGACATCCCCATTCGAGCCGTGAGGAATGGGAGAAGAACCAGGCAACAGGGCGACCACCCGTCCTTCCGAAGTAACTCATCCCTCGGGCCCGGACCATGGTCGTCACCATAACTGCCTTATCCTCTCCCGCTCCTGACATCCCCTTTCGAGCCTTGAGGAACGGGAGAAGAACAAGGCAACAGAGCGACCACCCGTCCTTCCGAAGTAACTCATCCCTCGGGCCCGGGCTATGGTCGTCACCACTACTGTCTCGTTCCCCCCCGCTCCTGACATCCACTTTGTGGCCGTCTGGAACGGGAGAAGAAAAAGGCAAAAGAGCAACAACCCCTTCGGACCTCGAGAGATAAGTTACCCAAGGCCAATACCCCCGAGGTTTGAAACTCTACATTTGTTGCGATTGAAATGACAAAGGGAGTGGAGTACTTATAAGCTCTCCACCAAGGTTTGGCCATTATGACCCTCGGAAGTTGAAACGCCACGCATTAATTGAAGGAGTTACCCTTAATGACCTGGGGAAAGTGGAACGCCGCGCAAACCCCGGGGCACCATTAATGTCCTTGGGAACAGAATCATCTCGAGACAGTTCGCACCACGTCGCCCGACTTGCCGAGACCCCCTGTCTTCGGTCGGCGTCCGAGCAAGTGCCTTTCCGAGCCCGCAAACGGAGAAAACTCACTTTCTCCTCAACTTTCGTGCATGATCTCGATCAGACGGCTCAGATCTTGCCACCGACGCTAAACGACAAGATAGCATTTTCTTGGGAACTGGGCCGCCTCGAGATTCGTGCCTACAATCAATGGCTCAGATCTTGCCACCTGCGCTAAACGACAAGATAGTGTTTTCTTGAGAAATGTGCCCGTCTCGAGATGCGCGTCGCCATCCGACGGCTCAGATTGCGCCACGTCGATCGGCCTACCGAGACCCCCTGTCTTCGGTCGGCGGCCGAACAAGTGCCTTTCCGAGCTCGCAAATGGGGAAAACTCACTTTCTCCTCAATAATCACACCTGATCTCGATCAGACGGCCCAGATCTCGCCGAGGACACTAAACAACAAGATAGTGTTTTCTTGAGGAATGTGCCCATCTCGAGATGCGCGTCGCCATCCGATGGCTCAGATTGCGCCACGTCGATCGGCCTGCCGAGACCCCCTGTCTTCGGTCGGCGGTCGAACAAGTGCCTTTCCGAGCTCGCAAATGGGGAAAACTCACTTTCTCCTCAATAATCGCGCCTGATCTCGATCAGACGGCCCAGATCTTGCCGAGGACACTAAACGACAAGATAGTGTTTTCTTGAGGAATGTACCCGTCTCGAGATGCACGTCACCATCATCTGACGGCTCAGATTGTGCCACGTCGCTCGGCCTGCCGAGACCCCCTATCTTCGGTCGGCGGCCGAGCAAGTGCCTTTCCAAGCTCGCAAATGGAGAAAAAAAGCTCCCGAGCGATAACAGCCAATGGATCTCTCAAAAATTCGAGCTCGTCCATGATCGACGGCTCAGATCGAGCCACGTCATAAATCAGTATTAAAAATCATTTTTTATTTATCTAAATCGTTTTATTTATTTAAAAATTGCGAAAAAATTGCTAAAAATTCGGAAAAATTAACTAAAAATTCTAGAAAATAATTAAAAATTCGGGGGTATATTTTTGAACCCCTGAACGGACAATTATCGCCTAGAATGCGCTGTTAAGGCCCCCGAACGATTAGTAAACACCTCGCAAAATTAAGTAAATAATCCGAAAAAATAAATAAAAGTCGTCAAATACTCGATATGGCTAGGAAGCAGCACATGGCATCAAAAAAGTTACCTCACTACCCCCTTCGAGATCCTACGTCCTCCATATGGACTCCGATACAGCTCCGCTAGCCATCAAAACAGTCAAACTACTCCTCAAAGGCTGATCACGCTCAGTCTTTAGGAGTGGGGGGCTCATGATATGGCTAAAAATGGGGTTAAATCGGAACCGTCCAGATTGGGCACGAATCTTGAAGCTTGGGGGTAAAAAGGTAATTTCACATACAAGCGGATCCAAAGCGGGTACTGGATCTCCTTCTCACAGATCCAATAACCCACGAATGGGTCCGCTCCAATTGGGCACGGGTCCCGACCCGAAACGAGCCCAGACCAGCAAGAGACAAATCAGGGCCACTGATTGGACCAAGTCAACAGGCCTGATTTGCTCTCACCGGGAATCAAGGGGTTAGTTTTCTAAATACACTGTGAGGATTTTTCTCCTAACAGTTACACAGGGAACCAGGCCTCTAATCACTCCCCTGGCGACTATAAATACCTCCCCTCTGCCACTGTGACCAGGTTAATCACTTTTTCACCACTTTAAGCTCTTTCTTAATCTCTTCTGATTACTGACAAGAGCGTCGGAGGGTGCGTCGCCGGAATCAACCCCGGTGTCTCGCACTTCCTTGCAGGTTGCGCCAGGAGCAAGAAGGCTTGAGTCAACTGTTCAGGTTTTCCTCGAACTCACAAATTCTATCTGTTTACCCCCACACCGAAATTAGCGGTAACAGATTGGCGCCGTCTGTGGGAACAACCACACGAACAGCCTCAGCCCCTTCTCTGTCGTCCTCTCCAACCATGCCTCCAAAGAAGGTCAGATCAAGAGGGTCAAACCGTGGGGCTAATCCCGCCGACCCACGGTTTCCGATCAAGAAGGTCAGATCAAGAGGAACAACCACACGAACAACTGAAAATATCGGCTGGTATAATTGGATTAATTTGTAAAATAAAAGACCCCCAATTAAAATACTAAGTTGTAATGGTAAATACATTAAGAACGTAGGTCAAGCCTTCCATCCTCGTAAGAAACATGGTATGCCAGTAACTGTAATGGGTTTATTGCACACATGTAGGGGCTGCCATGAAAGCTGGTATGATATTTTCTTATTATAAAGTATATGTGATATACAAATGTAAAAACACTTAACCATTATCACTTTGTTGCTCACACGTAATGGTGGTTTATTTTTTTGTGGAATACGTGAAACGATGGGTTAACTTAACTAATATTTTATGGTTTGTTGTGCACTTGTAAAGGCTGTAGTAATCCTAGAGGCAAAAATTAAAGAAAGTTACATGAGATGTAATTGGTATGAGTTACCTACCTATGGACTCATTAAGGTTGGTCGTGCACACTTGTGGCCTTAATAGGATAAGTGAGTTTCCATATTCTCACCAGAAACCATCAAATAAAGTTTCCCATTTTCCACTAAGAGGATTGTGGAACTCGATAAATTTAGTAGGAGGCATAAACTGATAATATAATAGGACCTCATATGTTTATGCATAATAATCATTGATAACTATTGATCTGTGCTTATTGTAGTTTATTTTAGATATATTATGTCTACTTCGCTATCGCTATGCAGCATACTTCATGCCAACAAGCTAACCAGACCAAACTTGGTTGACTGCTTGAGGAACCTGAAAACTGTTCTCACTCAGGAGAAGATCTCCTACATAATTAACACTCCTTCCCCTCATGCACCAGTAGGACTGAAAGTGACAGGAGCAGATTATCACTTATGAAAAGTGGAAAAGTTGATAGCATCCAGGCATAATGTATTATGCTGACCTCCATGAGCAATGAGTTGCAAAGGCAACATGAACATATGGATGCTAAATCTATATTGCGTCACCTCAAGGAATTGTATGGTAAGCAGAGTAGGACTACTAGATATAAGATATCAAAGCAGCTTTTTCGCACGAGGATGACTGAAGGCACATCTGTTCAATCCCATGTACTGAAATAATTAACCTCACTAAAGAACTGGGAATATTGAATGTGGCAATGGATGGAGAACTAAGTCTGGACTTAATACTCTAATCACTACCTGATTTATTTTCACGGTTTATCATCAACTTTCACATCAACAAATTAGATGTCCACCTCCCTGAGCTGCTGAACATGTTGAAAACAACTAAGGGCCACCTTAAGAAGGACAAGGGCTAAGTAATGGTTGTGTAATGAGCCTCTAAGAAGAATGAAAAAGGGGATGAAAAAGAAAAGTGGCAAGAAGCAGGAGAAGCAGGTTTCCGACAAAGGTGCGTATTTCCATTGTGAAAAGAATGACCAAAGGAAGAGGAACTACATGGTTTGCCTTACGAAGCTGAAGGAAAAGAAGGCTTTAAAAGCCTCTGTTTCGGGTGCATTCATCATTGAAATTAAATTGGCATTAACAAATTCTTCTTCTTAGGTATTAAATACAGGTTGTGGTTCTCATATTTACAATTCGTTGAAGGGACTGAGAAGAAGTAAGATTCTACAGAGAGGTGACTACGAGTTGAAGGTTGGAAATGGAGTAAGAGTTGCTGCCTTAGCTGTAGGTTCTTTTTGTATTTTTTAGTCTTGAAAAAATAGTTAGTATTACAGAATTGTTATTATATTCCAAGTTTAATAAGATTTATTATTTCTATTCCTAAGTTGCTTGAACAAGAATTTGGGATTATATTTAAAAATAATGATTGTTTTATTTATCGTTCAAATGTGTTGTACGGTACTGGACGAATTGATAATGGGTTAGCAATTCCGAATGTTGATGACAATGTTTTTCCTGTAGAACAGAAGTGTAAAAGAAAAAAAGATGAAATTAATCAAACTTATCTTTGGCATTTAAAACTTGGTCATATAAACGATAATAAGATTAATAAGTTGCATAAAGGTGACTATTTAAGTCCATACGATTTTGAATTATTGACAACTTGTGAATTATGTCTTAAAGGTAAGATGAATAAAAAACCATTTACTGTAACTGTGGTACATGCTACTGAATTATTCGAATTGATTCACACAGACGTATGTGGACCAAAGACAATTCAAGCCAGAGGTGGATACTCCTGTAACACCCCGTAATTTTCAAAGAGTATAAAATATATATAAATACTAGATTTGGCCGTGGGCACGTGCCTACGGCACGTCTTCAGAATGATACAGCATATGAAAAGCCTTGTAAAAAGTAAATCAACAATTATGTAGTTCAAGTTTGAATAGTATGACAATAATTAGTTGTAATTAAAAGTCAATGTTTCCATAAGTATATATATATATATATATATATATATATAGAAACCTTCCGTTGCTCACCATTCTGGTGAGCACTCTCGTGAGCACTCGCTCAGAACCGTTCGATTTCAGATCGCATCATCATGCTCATCTAAGGGTCATTACTCTCTCCGCTCAAACCAGTAATGAGAAGGACATTTTCGTCAATTACATCCTCACGCTCTCCAGTTCTCCTCACTGTCAAAATCCCCAATCTTCCTCATCTTCCTCACGCTAAGCTTCCCCAAACCCTATCTTCCTCATCTTCCTCATGCTCAAGTACTCAACCCAAATCCAAATCCCCATGGCCTCGAACTCCCCAAGCCGAAGTTCGATTCTCCTCTTCCCCGTCCTCAAAACCGTTTGAGAACCCATCTCATCGTACTCTTCCCCGTCCTCAAAACCGTTCGAGAAACCCTAGCTCCCAAAGCTTTGGAGAAAGTCCCTCTTCTCCAAACCGAAACCACTCCTTCACTTCCTCATTCTCCCGCTCTCATATCTCCTTCTCCTCTTCAATTCGATCGCGAAACCATAGCTCCCAAAGCGAAACGGAAGTCCCTTTTCTCCAAATCAAAATTGCAGAAACCCTCTCTATTCCCCCAAATCGAGACCGTAGTCGAAATCCCCAAATCCTCTTTCATTGGACGCCCCTCTTCCTTACTCGAAATCTCCAAATCCTCTTCACCTCAAAACCCTAGCTTCACCTCAGGTCGCCCCCGACGCTCCTCTTCGCAGTCGAAACCCCAGACGCAGCTTCCACCCCAAATAATTTACTACCATGCCTATTTTAGATACCTCATTTTCAGTTGTGCAGTTTGTGCTTCTTTCTTGCAAAATGTTTATGCCAATCTTCCATCTACTTACAGAATGTGGAGTGTTTATTTCATAGAAAATTTAAACAGGATTGGTAGCAAATTATTTTTGAGTGTGCTGTAATTTCAAACAATTGATACATGATGTGTTGTACTTTTTAGAATAATTTTTTTGTTTTTAATCTTCTTTCTGTAATTTTACTCGCCTGTGTAATGTATTTTATAGTTTTCACTGAAGGATTTATCTTTGGTGGCTTTTGTTGAATCAGAATCTTTGATGTGGTCTAATTTCTGTTATGATCTTATGATGTGATGCAAGCTCTATAGATGAACATTCCAATGTATGAAAAGTTTTATGCTAACTGTTCTATCCATTGTACTTCATTGAAAGTATTTTCAAGTATTGGTCAATTCAAATAGAGTCACCAAGTGCGAGATGATCCGAGCATGTTGGAAGGAAACACACTTTGACATAGAGCTCTACTTTGGACCTTGCATCGCTGTTCTTTTACCACAACAAATTGCTTTATTATGAGATGTTTCTTTCACGCATCAATGTTTCTATTTTCTCAACATCTTCAGGAGTGTCTACACCATGGGCATCATGATCAACCTTGATTACCTATACTATTGAAACAGGCAGAAAAATATATAAAATTGATGTTAGAGAATGAGAAGAATACAAGGCCTACATTCTACATTCAGTAGCATAAAAAACCACATGTCGGATTTACTCTAGATACCCGAATGCTAACGGTCATATTAAATCTTACAAACCTTCATGCACAATCTAAGCATTTACATGTGCAAATCATTTCAGTGGCAGCTATGCTTGAACCTAGAACAATCTCATGACCCATCATTTGGTACCAGTTACGGTTTAAGTGTTAGAAGAAGCATTTGGGTTTAATTGCTTCTTCCGGCGATTTCAATATATGGCTTTAGTAAATTTTTATATTGTTTCAGTCTGATCCAACTGCAGGTGCTAATAGCTATTGGAAATCATTGTCTGGAATGTTACTGCTTCAATTTATTTTCTCCAAGGATGCAGAGATGCAGATTTGGCAGTTCAAGATTCTAAGTAGCCAGGGTTGCCAACCCCTTGATCTGGGCACCAGATTTCTGCAGTGTATTACTTTTAACTAGCCATATGGTAGTTTCCTGAACATTTTTACCTACTGGTCCAGTAACTCGGACCAATTAGACCCCTCCAAGGAGTCGAAGTGATCTACATAAATAAGTGATGAGAATTCGAGTCCAGACTTTCACACTGTACTCTTGTGAATCACAAACAAGGTCACAAGGTTACATTTGATTGAAAAAGAAGAAGTAATTATTTGGTTTTTCTAGCAACTTTACAACAAAACTGAAACTAACATGACCACGTAAAATCCAACTTATTGTGACCCATCAGTTTAGCAAATAATTTTGAGTAGTCACTGAAAGCATGCTACATTCCAGAAATACTTACAAAGTATGCTCCACTTCTGGACCTCATTCAAGTGTCTACAGATCAAGGGGTGTTATCAATGTAGTCTTGTATACATTTTTGTAAATGGAACTGAAATGAAGCAAACAAAACCATGGAAGAATATTAATTCTTCGTGCTCATAGGATGTAAAAACAAATAAAAAGAACACCACCAAGACATTAAATGCTAATTGAACACAACCAGCTCTTAATCGAACACAACCAACTCTTAAGTCCAGTACAGACTAGAAAAAAGAAAAAACAATCACAACAAACACAAGTGAACTCAACAACGTAAGTAAGCAAAAGCAAACAACAGACACAGACACAAACATTAGCTTATTGTGGATTAGGAGGCCTGCTGTTGGCAGCGGAAACCCTAGAACCCCATTCAAGCAACTCTTTGCTGGTATCATCCTTGTGAACGATGACCTCAATGAAGCACAAGCAATCAGCCTTGGGACCAGTCGCAGTAGTAATGGCCTCTACCAGATCCTCCTCGCAGAACACTTTGGCAGTCCAGCATTTGCCCTCGCCGTTGTGGATTGCATCAAATTAGATGGAGAAAAAAAATTGTTGAAGTAGTGCTGACTCAAGTTACTTGTTTGATCTGGAGTTAGATTCATCACTTGTTGAAGTAGAGCTGTTAGGTGGTGCACAAGTGTTAACTTCAGGTAGTGGACAAGTCGATTGCAGCTGACTTCTGGAGCTACTACTGTTGCTTGGAGCTGCTGCCTGGAGCTGCTGCTTCATTCACCTCTTCTGTGTTGAAATAAGGAAAATAAAATCGCATTAGGGGGTTTAGCACAAAAAGAATTAATTCAAAAAATTTAAAAAAGAAAAAATAGTAGGCTCAGAACTGTTGTTTCTAACTAGGGCTGCATTGACGTGCCATGCCAACTAGTTGAAATAAGTGGATAATAAAATCATTAGTTCAAATCCAACTGTGCGCAACGGAAGTGAAGAAGTGGGTGGGTTTAATCCTTAGGGTAGGGAAATGACAAAAAAAGTAACCCATTAGTAAGTCAGATGAGCGGAGATCTTACTCATATCGATTCAAATGAAATAACTCAGCAATTAACAGTGAGAATAATACCCCAAAATGCATTCTCAGCAAAATAAACTCAGCAATTAACAATGAGAATAATACCCCAAAATGCATACTCAGCAAAATTAACTCAGCAATTAAGTCAGTGAGAATAAGCCCAAGTGTACTCTCAGTGAACCAACAAAGTAACTGACCAGAGTTACTAAGCAAAATAAGTGGTTTTTCAAATCCCAAACCAACTAGTTGAAATAAGTGGGAATTGAAGAAGTGGTTGGGTTTAATCCTCAGGGTAGGGAAATGACAAAAATGTCCTTCTCATTACTGGTTTGAGCGGAGAGAGTAATCACCATTAGATTAGCATGATGATGCAATCTGAAATCGAACAGTTATGAGCTAGTGCTCACCAGAACAGTGAGCAACAGGAGGTTTCTCAAACCAGTAATGAAAAAAAATCATCAATTAACAGTGAGAATAATACCCCAAAATGCATACTCAGCAAGCTGGGCACAACAATTAACAGCGAGAATAATACCCCAAAAGCAATTAAGTCACTGACCAAAGTTACTGACCAAAGTGAACCAACAAAGTTTCAGATCAAACATCAAACAACAACCTCAAGAATTTTCAGATTAGCAGTTTCATTCATCACTGCCTACCACCAAAACAAAAGAAAGATAGAAAGACCAATACCCCAAAATGCATAAATCAGAAACGAATACTTCCCTAATCAATTTGTTGGTGTCCATCTTGTTAGAGTATCATCAATATTTTTGTTGGTATGCAAAACATTACCTGCCAATTTGAGTAAAAACAAATTGAGTAAAAACTAATTGAATCACCAAACTAATTGAGTAAAAACATATAACAAATAACAATACAGAGTAAATTACCTCAATTCGTATAATCGGCAGTGTCATCAGAGCTTTCTCCAGTAGAGGAATCCACCTTTTGGGCATTGAGGGCGCTAAACAAATAAACAATAAAGATGAAATTAGTGAAGGGCAATTAAAAATTTTTTTTAAAACTTAGATGAAAGTTAACAGACTTAGTCATATAGTATACCTAGCGAGTTTCTTTGGGCAAGTTCTTGCATCGTGTCCTTGCCCCCGCAAACCGCAACAATTGCACTTTCTTGGTTTTCCTCTAGTTTTCTCTCGCATTGGCTTGAACCTCTTTCCACTTGGTCTTCCCTTAGTTTTGCATTGGCTTGGCTCTTCAACAACAACTTGAGACAATACCAAGTCCTTTCCATAAACTCGTGTTCCACTACCTTCGGCTACTCCACTACTTTGAGGTTGCATAGGAACAAATCCTTCAATACACTTGAGCATGTTATCACGCATAAACGTGTAACCTTCATCGGAAGCTAACCCAATCTCAACTTGTTGTTTTGCTAAGTTACTCAACTCACAATAGCGGGATGCAAAATTCTTGCTATTGCCTTCATCAATGCCTCTTATATTTGTGAAGGTGTAGTTTCTTCTAATCACTTCTCGGGACCATCTTCTTAAAATATATTGTTTTGGGAGTTCATTACAATTTAAGTACTTTAGAAAAGCCAAAAGATGCTTGCAAGGGATGCCAACAAATTCAAACATGAAGCAAGAACAACTACCAAACTGAGTTCCCTTTGCATAGGTAATCATGGTCTCATTTTCTTGTTTACCACACAACCTCACTGTGTAATAAGCATTTGCAGCATTCTCGTGATCTTCCACTAAACTAATATTATACAGTAGGCTTGATCTGAGTTGCCTTTGAAAATCATAGAACATTACCAAAGTGTACACTTGGGCCATTTGTTCCTCCATAAACCACTCGGTCTTCAATTTAGGTTTTTGCTCAAGTGTGCGATGGTTTTCTTTAAGTTCTTGTTCTCTTTGTTTTCCAATTACCCTCTCAAAGATTATGGCAAATTCTAGAAGTGAGTACTTCTTGTGAGTATGCTTCTTTAAGAAAGAATTCATCGTCTCGCTTCTTTGGCTACTTGACATGCCGGCCCAAAAGTGAGGTCTATGATAAACGGGAGCCCATTTCTCACGGATTTCAAAATTATCATTCAACCATTTATTATTTTCCGCTCCATATTCTATCATCAATGACTTCCATTTTTGTTCAAAAGAAATGCTATTATAAGTGTTCCAAATAATCTCTTTAAAAGCATCCATAAACTTCACATTTTGCACCAACTGAGGCAACTCTCCAGGTATCTTATCTAAAATATGCCATACACAATACCTATGCCGAATTTGAGGGAAAACTTGTTTAATTGCAGCACCTATCCCACGGTCTTGATCCGTTATGATCCCAAGTGGAGCATGTTTCATGAATCCTAACCATTTCTCAAATAACCAAACAAAGGATGAAGCTGTTTCATTTGGAATCAAACCACAACCAAGAAAAACTGACTGCCAGTGATGATTTATTCCAACAAATGGAACAAATAGCATACCGTAGCGGTTTGTACTATGTGTTGCATCAAATGAAACTACATCACCAAACTCTTCATAATTCATTCGAGCTATACCATCCACCCAAATACAATGAGACAATCTACCACACTCATCTTGCTCGAATGCATAAAAAAATGAAGGATCTTTTTCCCTTTACCATTGGAAATAGTCAATTAACAATTGGCCATCATGACCTTTTAACGACTCCCTCATGTCTCTTTCATGATTTCTAGCATCAGTTTCAGTAAAACCAACCTTACATATCCCCCACTAGTATTTTCAAAAAAATTCATTTGTTTGCATGTAGGGATATTAGCACCCGAAAGTTGTTCCATTAATAGTTTATCTGAACTTGACACAACCCTATTTTTCGGCAACAAATGTCGTCTACTAGGTGAGGTGAAAGCATAATTGTGTACTTCATGAAAAGAATAAAATGACCATGAATTTGCTACTTTGTTTAATCTGACACAAACCAAAGCATTGCAAACAGTTCTAGATGTAGTTCCCATCCTAACTTCATTATTCTTACTTTTCGACAACCCCGCTTTATTACAAAGAAACGTCTTGTCTACTACCTCACCATCCTTGAGTTTCTGACTTCCCTTACGCATTTGAAAGCCACCACATTTCGCATAACTATTATAAAATTGTTCTGCTTGTTCAAGGGTATCAAATGTCATACCTAGCTTTGGTATTAGATGATCATCAACTATGGGTGTAAAATCACCTTCTTGTACCGACAGAGAATTGTCACCAAGTTGTGAGCAGCCTTCCCCACTCTCCATGCCTATCAAGTCAATACCAGCAACAGATTAAATGGCAATACAACCTCCAGAATATCCTACACATAAAGTAGCAATATAAGCAACCTGGTCAACATAAATACCTCTTCCACAATAACACACAAACACTTCCATAACCAAACACAAACACAAACTCAAACACAAACACAAATTCTAATAAGGAACTCAAAATTAAATTTAAAATGTTCACTAAATTAATTTGTGCCAATTACCTTTAGCAGTCTGATGTGATGTCGGAGCTAGGAGGTCTCGTTGATGTCGGAGGTGATATCTGCAGGAAGAGGTGAAGAGGATTTGGGGGTTTGGAGTAAGGAAGAGGGGCGTCGACTGAAAGATGGTATGGGGATTTCGATTATGGTCTCGAATTGGGGGAATAGAGAGGGAAGAGGAGAAGATGAGAAGGAAATGAACGGTTTTGGGGTTTCGCAGATTTGAGGGAACGGAAGAGGAGAATCGAACTTCGAGGAGATTTGGGGTTTCTCGAACGGTTTTGAGGATGGGGAAGAGTACGATGAGATGGGTTCTTGAACGGTTTTGAGGACGGGGAAGAGGAGAATCAAACTTCGGCTTGGGGAGTTCGAGGCCTTGGGGATTTGGATTTGGGTTGAGTACTTGAGCGTGAGGAAGATGAGGAAGATAGGGTTTAGGAAAGCTTAGCGTGAGGAAGATGAGAAAGATTGGGGATTTCGACAGTGAGGTGAACTGGAGAGCGTGAGGATGTAATTGACGAAAATGTCCTTCTCATTACTGGTTTGAGCGGAGAGAGTAATGACCCTTAGATGAGCATGATGATGCAATCTGAAATCGAACGGTTCTGAGCGAGTGCTCACCAGAATGGTGAGCAACGGAAGGTTTCTCTTATATATATATATATATATATATATATATATATATATATATATATATATATATATATATAGAGAGAGAGAGAGAGAGAGAGAGAGAGAGAGAGAGAGAGAGAGAGAGAGAAATAATTAAATAAATAAAGGAGTTGTTTGGAGATTTGAATTTGAGGTTTTTGGGGGGGGGGACTTTTAAGGGGAAAAATATGTTTTGTGAGGTTAGATCTGGGCCTTTCATTTTGGAGAGATTGAAGGAGAACCACTTGATAGCTTTCTTTGTGTTTTATTATATAGATATGTTGAAAAGTAAAATGTTGCCGTTTGGTATAAACATAGTGGTTGAATGGCAATTCATGTCATTTAATTGGGAAAAAAATAGTGCATGGGGGCCCCATGTTGAAGAAAGAAACAACAAAGGGCTGTTTGACTTAGGTCAATGCCATGGTGAGTGGCATTTGAGGTGGGGGCCACCCGGGAATTATGGCGTTGAAGACAGATGCACTGGCTTTCTCCTGATGACGTCATGCACGTGGGTGAAACTGTGCATTATCGGGAGAAAGGTAAGTAATAGTCCCATATCGGGAGATTATTTGAATAAAATAATATATAAATAATAATTCCTATGATCAAGAGTCACCAATTCGGTTAACCACCTTTTGAGAGGCAGCCTGTGGTGGGTAGTTGTACTACATAGTATCTATTTTGTCTTCTAAATTGTATAAAATATCCGAGCTAGGGGCAGGGGCGTTACAAATGGTATTAAAGCCAACTTTCGACACCGAGTGTGGGTAAGAGTTGGTGAGATGTATGCCTGAGATGGAGCTAGCAGATGTACAGGTATGCCTGAGAGGGAGAGAGGTTGCGGTCTGAAATAATGGACAACCTGCAGAATCGGGGTACTGTGCAGCTAACAGAATCAAGGTACTCCACTCCACATTGGCTAGAAAGGAGATCTTGCACTAGGTTGTGCATGCCCCGTGCTCAGCGAGGACGCTGATTTCTGAAGGGGGGTTGTGTGTAACACCCCGTAATTTTCAAAGAGTATATATATGTAGTATATATATGTTGAAAAAGTATTGGAATTTGTCCCATATCGGGAGAAAACTTGAATAAAATAATATATAAATAATATTGCCTATGATTAAGACTCACCAATTCGGTTAACCACCTTTTGAGAGGCAGCCTGTGGTGGGCAGTTGTACTACATAGTATCTAATTTGTCTTTTAAATTGTATAAATTGTCTGAGCTAGGGGCAGGGGCGTTACAAATCCTATTTTATAACACTTACCAATGACTTTTTGAGATTCGAATGTGTATTTAATGATATACAAATTTGAAGCTTTTGAAAAATTCAATGAGTATAGGTTTGAAGTTGAGAAAAAAATTGGTAAAAGTATCAAAGCACTTCGTTCAGATCGAGGTGGTAAATATGAATCCAGTGAATGTGATAATTATCTCAAAGATAATGGGATTCTCTTTCAATGGACTCCACCTGAAATGCCTCAGCCTAACGATCTAGCAGAAATGAGAAATTGAACAATGTTGGACATGACGCAGTCCATGATGTCCTTCACTGGTCTTCAGTTATCGTTATTGGGATATGCTCTAGAGACCGTAGCATACCTCCTGATATGAAAAAAAACCAAATCTTGAACATGTTAAGATTTAGGGTCGTTCTGCTTATATGAAGAAATTAGATGCAGATAAACTCGATGAGATATCTGAATAATGTAGATTCTAACGAAAGTATAGGGTATTGTTTCTACTTCCCAATTTGACGAAAGGTATTTTTCAGTAAGTATACCACTTTTTTTTGGAAAAGGAGTTTATCCAAGAAGATGGCAGTGGGAGAAACATCCAACTTAGTGATGTTCAAGACCACAATCAAACTCACACAGAGTTGTGGAGAGTCCACAACTTGTTCCTGAACACCAATCACACCCATCGAATTACCGAAACTCCTCGAAAGTCTGCGAGCATGCAAAATGCACCATATAGATTGAATCTGGTCATTGAGAATTGCACATCCAATATTGAGATTGAGGATCAACAAACTTATCTATATGCTATCAAAAATGATGATTGCAATAAATGGCAAGATGCCATGAAATCTAAATATGACTCCATGTATTCCAAAAAAGTATCCACAACATGTTCCAGAACCAGTCACCCATCGAATTACCGAAACTCCTCAAAAGTCCGCGAGAGTGCAAAATGCACCAGATAGATTGAATCTGGTCATTGAGAATGATGCATCCAATATTGAGATTGAGGATCCAAAAACTTATCTATAAGCTATCAAAAATGATGATTGACTCCATGAATTCCAACAAAGTATGGACTTTGGTGGATGCACCTAAGGGAATAATACTCATTGGGTGCAATTGGATCTTTAAGAGAAAGACCAGAGATGATTGAAAGGTGGAGACCTATAAGACCAAGTTGGCGGTGAAAGGTTTTAAACAAACTCATAGTATAGTGTAACACCTCGGAACCCGAACACTGGGGACCATGCATTACTCACAAGATCGATACTTCAATTTCATATATAACATAATATAACACAGGGAAACATAGATAATCTTACTATATGTCCAAATCACATGGATTAATAAGGTGACAGATTCTCAAGATGCTACACATTTATTCTATCTCCTCAGGCAAACTTACCTGCAAAATCACAATCTGTAGGACCGTTAGTTTGCGAGGTTGACAGAAAGAATCACAACAACTCTTGCAACTACCAACCAAGGCAAAATAAGATTAAAGGTGATTTAATGAGTAATGACAATTTTAAATGAAAAGTTCATGACATGGAAATGCCAATTGTTTTATATTGTTAAAAGTTGTCCGACAAGATACTATTTCATAATTTCTATATACATATGTTAACTATGGTTCACTAATGTATGCTTGTTTGGAATGCAATGCTGACTATACAACATAGTTTATGAATGCAAGCTACTGGGCGTTACTTCTCATTTGGGGAATAACCGCTCGTTGTGCATGCCTAAACCCAATGACTAGGACTCCAATATGTTGTCTTGTGTAAGCCGACCTCCCTGGTTCATGGACCTTACAGGCCTACCCCTAGCCCACACACATGGATTTACCGAGCGTATCCTCAATCGTCAACCCTAACGAGTCAGTCTTCCGTAACTACGGACCTGCTAGTGTAACGCCCCGAATTCCAAACACAGGTAATTCGTAGTAAATACAGGATCTTTTACTTCAAATTTGTATAAATTTATAAGGAATTTAAAACTTTTTATTTACAACTTTAATCTTTACAATAACACAGCGGAATAAATGAATACAACATGATTTATGATAATGAAACTTCTTAAATCTTGTAACATCTCATCATAGTGATTTCAAGTCCACGCCAAGTCCGATCCTACAACTAAGAAACTGTGGGCACGTCAGTTGCAAACAACCGATGCAATGATGTAATACAACGACTCTTTAATTTAGCAAACATAAACTTGAATGCAAACAGGAAAAGTGACTATCCTAGTCATGTCATTGTATGACATGAACCTAAAGCCTAACGCAATCATTTATACTTACGATGACACTAATGCACACTTGTTTGGATTCTATGCATCTCATACTACATAGGTCCGAGGGTAAGTCTTTAACATACTTCTCATTATAGGGTTTACATCCCACGTCATGCAATACCTAACCCAATGAATATACTCCAACATGTAGTCACCGATGAGTCGCACCCCCAGGATATTGGACCTTACCAGCCTACTCCTAGCCCACATATAGTGGATTTACCTGGCATATCCTCAGCTATGAATCCTAGCAAGTTGATCTCTCGTAACTACAGACCTTACCGGCATACCCTAGCCCACACACCAAGGATTTACTGGGTGTATCCTTGGTCCCGACCATTCCTAGAAACTATAGTCTCTTTACCGGCCTTTTCGATGATAGACAGACATACCCTGGCCCATATACATGGATTTATCGGGAATATTCCTTGATCTTGAACCCTTAGGAGCAGCACTTTCTTTACCAGACATGTTCGTTGTTGTTTAAATCATATATTCTTCTAGTGTTTATCCCTATGTAATGCCCCGAGCCCGGCTTAGCTGCGCACGCGGCTACACGTGCGCGCAATATGCGAACAAATAAAATCCTTACAACTGCCCACCACAGGCATTCTTCACAAAAGGGGCTATAACCATTTAGGTACCCTTTGATCATTATCTATTCTATTTATCTCACTTTTTTCCACATTATATTATATATATACTAGTTTAATGTACGTTCGATGCCCGCCTACTAAAAATATAGTCATAAAATTAAATGAATATATATCGATTTTTTTTATATTTGTTTGGTTACAAACCCCAACTCTCCCATTAAAATAGTAAAGATATATATATTATACATTTCCAATTAATATTATATATATACACTATTAAGTACGGGGTGTGACACACACCCCGCCTTAAGAACTCAGTGTCCTCGCTGAGCCCGGGACTTGCAACCTGATCCGGGATCACTTTCTAGCCGATGTTGAGAGGACTACCCCGATTCTGCTAGTTGTAGAATCCCTACCCGGCGACCTATACCAACCTTGCTCCATCTCAGGCGTACATCTTGCACACACTCGGTATCGAAAGTCAGCTCTAATACCATTTGTAACGCCCAAGTCTGACTCAGCTGCCCACGCGGCTACACGTACGTGCAATACGCGAATAAATAAAATCCTAACAACTGCTCACCACAGGCGTGCTTCACAAAAGGGACTATAGCTATTTAGGTACCCTTTGATCATTAGCTATTCTATTTATCTCACAATTTTTTCCACAACTGCTCACCACAGGCGTGTTTCACAAAAGGGACTATATCCATTTAGGTACCCTTTGATCATTAGCTATTCTATTTATCTCACAATTTTTTCCACATTATATTATATATATATATATATACATGAAAATTTTTCATTGTGCACCACCCCTCCGTGTACACTCGGCCTTCCCGCCTTTGTATCGACAATCCGAACCGTTCACATTGATCTACACATTTAAATTAGTCTAAATATGTAAAAATCAAATCATTTGAATTCATTTTCACATCCATCATGTGACAATAAAAAGCATTGATTTTCAGCCATACAATTTTGTAACACTTCAATGGATGGGCAAATGAATTTCAAATGATTTGATTTTACATATTTAGACTAATTTAGATGTGTAGATCAATGTTAACGGTTCAGATCGTTGATACGAAGGCGGGAAGGCCGAGTACACATGCCTTGTGCACCATAGGTGGTGCATAACGAAAGACTTCCATATATATATATATATATCTATATATATATATATATATACATATGTGTATATATATATATATACATATGTGTATATATATATATATATACATATGTGTATATATATATATATGTATATATATATATATATATATATATATATATATACATATATATATATATACACATATGTATATATATATATATATACACATATGTATATATATATATATATATATATATATATATATATATATATATATATATATATATATGTATATATATATATATATATATATATATATATATATATATATATATATATATATATATATATACATATATATATATATATATATATATATATATATATATATATACACACATACATGTAGATATATATATATATATATATATATATATATATATATATATATATATATATATATATCTCTAGAGATATATATATATATCTATATATATATATATATATATATATATATATATATATATATATATATATATATATATATATATATATATATATCTCTAGAGATATATATATATATATATATATATATATATATATATATATATATATATATATATATATATACACTCTTAAGTATGGGGTGTTAAACCTTAGGTTGAAACATGAATAATATTGCCACCTAGAGCTAGCTTACCCTCCTACCGGTCTTAAACAGTATACCGAGAATGATAGCCCATATTGGCCACTTCTCAAATTTTACTTTTCACTTTCATCACTTTGCCGGTACTCAGGGTCTCACATAGCCTCTAGAATCTACACATTTCATGTTCACAATATCATGGGTAAATCATACCATCATTATTCACATTTTAAAGCTTCATTCATTCACATATCGAATTATTTCCTTGTTCACACAACTCAGTTATTTGTATAACTAGTTTCATAGTTTTATCTAACATTTCACTTAAACATTCTCTATGTGAAATAGATAGTTAATTCACCCTCTTCTAATAGGATTTTCAATGAAGTTGTAAATTGACCAAACATTATCCATTTCATTCGATAGATTCTTTTTTTCCAAACAATAAGATATTCAACTTCCAATTTATTCTTTAACAAACTCAATTTAATTCTAGATCGAATTTAATCCAAATGATATAATTTTTAGAATACCTCTAGTCGAATAATCAAAATTTTCCTTTTGATTTAAATGTACATTAGTATTTATTTAGTCCCAAAACCCAATTTTTATATTCAACTCAATCCCAAATTTTTCTTCTTGATTCCCATTTTAGATCTCATAATCCAACCCTAGACAAGGTAATCAAATGTCTCTTAATCAAATATAAATTGCCTTTTATTTAATCCCAAAATAAATCTCAATTTTATATTTACTCGTTTCCGAAATTTCCCCTTAATTCCATCCTTTAAATCCTCATATTCTTACTCAAAACATTAATTAAAGAAGAAAGGAATAAAAAGAAAACCAAAAGCCCCCCTTAGGAATTAAGAGTGTATATCTTTATATATACACTCTTAAGTATGGGGTGTTAAACCTTAGGTTGAAACATGAATAATATTGCCACCTAGAGCTAGCTTACCCTCCTACCGGTCTTAAACAGTATACCGAGAATGATATCCCATATTGGCCACTTCTCAAATTTCACTTTTCACTTTCATCACTTTGCCGGTACTCAGGGTCTCACATAGCCTCTAGAATCTACACATTTCATGTTCACTATATCATGGGTAAATCATACCATCATTATTCACATTTTAAAGCTTCATTCATTCACATATCGAATTATTTCCTTGTTCACACAACTCAGTTATTTGTATAACTAGTTTCATAGTTTTATCTAACATTTCACTTAAACATTCTCTATGTAAAATAGATAGTTAATTCACCCTCTTCTAATAGGATTTTCAATGAAGTTGTAAATTGACCAAACATTATCCATTTCATTCGATAGATTCTTTTTTTCCAAACAATAAGATATTCAACTTCCAATTTATTCTTTAACAAACTCAATTTAATTCTAGATCGAATTTAATCCAAATGATATAATTTTTAGAATACCTCTAGTCGAATAATCAAAATTTTCCTTTTGATTTAAATGTACATTAGTATTTATTTAGTCCCAAAACCCAATTTTTATATTCAACTCAATCCCAAATTTTTCTTCTTGATTCCCATTTTAGATCTCATAATCCAACCCTAGACAAGGTAATCAAATGTCTCTTAATCAAATATCAATTGCCTTTTATTTAATCCCAAAATAAATCTCAATTTTATATTTACTCGTTTCCGAAATTTCCCCTTAATTCCATCCTTTAAATCCTCATATTCTTACTCAAAACATTAATTAAAGAAGAAAGGAATAAAAAGAAAACCAAAAGCCCCCCCCCCCCCCCCCCCCCCCCCCCCCCCCCCCCGGAGACTCGAACCCGAGCAACAACCCAGAGCGCCAACCCCCTTCACGTGCTAACCAAGAAGTCCAAACATCATATCTGACTATAACCTCCTTAAATTACTTTTATAATAACTCCCTGTTTCTCCCATAATTTTAATTTAATCGTATAACTTCAAATTTTCTTTTTCTTTAAATGTTTTAAGGATTATTACTATACACAGCACCTCTAAAATTTTCATGACGAAAAATATCTCTAATTTAATATATTTTAACTTGGAAATTATTCAAATCAATATAGGTAGAGTAATCTTTAACCTTTACATTCTTATTCCTTATTAATTCATATTAGACTAAAATTTATTTTAAATTTATATAATTAGTATGCATGCCCTACCAATTATTATAAAGTTAGGAAAAATACCCATACCCCCAATCCACTTGCAAATCTACATGCGATTCTAACATAAATTTCTCAATTTTGCAAATTGTTATGCATACTCAATTTCACATATACAATTTAATCTTGGTGTCCCAAAATCTAACATGAATCAACATTCATGAATTATCGTACATGAGAAAACACACATGATATTAACACACAAGAAATCTTATGCCAATTTATTTTTTTGAATGCATGACAAATCTACTTCCATGTTATATCTCCATCTATTCATCTAGTCTATTTAATCTAGCATGCATCAATACTCAATTTAATTCACCAATCACATTCTAGATTACACAAAGCAATTATCTAATAATTTCATGCATCAAATAACTAATTTAGAAATTAAAGAGGGACCCACCTCAAATGCTCATAGCAGTATAATCCCATAGACAAGATAATGCTCCCAAGCTCTAAGCTCCACACCAAAGAAATCCCGGCCTTCCTCTTTAGCACAACCCGCAAGCTCCTTTGCTTTCTTTCTTTATTTTCTTTTATTCTGGTTTTGCATTTTTCTCATGACAAGAGGTGATCTATTTATAGGACAAATTAAGGAGTAGTTATAATAACACCTCACCTCCTAAAAGCACTCATCACTAACACACTCACTCCCCCACTACCCCACTCTGTCCACTCACACTTGGCTGGCCAATCAATGTGTGTGCACATGCACGTGCACGTGTATTCAATGTGTGTGCACACTTCTTCATACAAATTTTATTTTTAATTATGTGTGTAGGTTACATCCTATAATGTGCACTACTTCATCTAGATTTTAAATGCACGTTAGTTGCACACAAACTAATTTGGAGTTCAAATTTATAATAAATTTAATGTGTCACAAATTATCGGTTAAAGTCTAGTTGATTTTAATAAAAATAAATCACACATTTGTGACTAGTAAAATAAGAGGCAAAATTTTTATGGTTAAAGAGAATTTTAGGAACCAACACGTGCACCAAATTTTACGTGCAAAGCACATGCAAAATAAAAATAAGTTTATTCTGGGGATATTACAACTGGCCTACCTGTTGCCCACACATCTGGATTTACCGGGCGTATCCTTAGTCCCTAACATTCCTAGGAGCCGCAGCCCTTTACCGGACACGTCCGTCATTATTTCTGTCATATCTTCTTCTAATGCAAGTTGTTAACTAAATGATGCAAAAATATAATCTAGATTTAATGATCCTTATTCCGAACTTACATTTCACACGAACTGGAATCTTGCTCACACAGACCCTATCCATTCCTCCCTTAGAGTTCTCAAACTTTGTCGGACCCGGGCCTCGCTTAAGTCACAACCATTCACTTGGCTTTGACCAAGTCATCAACTTTCACTTTTACATCACTTTGACACCACTGCCCATTGCACTTGGCTCAATTATGTACAATACATACAATTTCATCATTCAAACAATCAAGTAACGCCTTATATGAAAGTAAACTTCACATCATCTGAGTTATACCTACAAATTTGTATAGTTGTAAATCTCTGATTTCATAGTATTATGAAGGGTAATCAACCCAAATTCAACTTCTGTTTAATTCGAGATAGTACAAACTCAGAGTCAAGTTTCAATTCTTTACAATTATACCTTAAAGTCCTTCATAACTCTAGCATAAGGGTGCAATAATTAATACGGGCCATCTAAACAATTCTCAAACTTTTATCAGAGTCAAACAAGTCCATTTAACCTTAAATCAAAGCAATAGATAGAAGCATTGATCAAAAACTCAAATAAATAGTCAACGTGCCCACTCCATGCACCTTGCGGATGCTCTTTTGCTTCTGCATGGTGCTTCCGCAAGCACATGCGGTCACCTAATGGATGCACTTTGCGTAAGCTATTTTGCTTCTACACGCCTGCAGATTCCAATCTTCTTCTGTTTTGATTTCGATTTCAGTTCTTTCCATTATAACATAGAGCTATACATTTGCACAAGCATTTCTATGGTGGGGTATGTCCTAGAGGTCAGTTGTGTATTAACATTACTAGTTTACATTGTATCAAGATATTTATTTCATATTTAGGCATTTCATTTATTGTGTTATTTATTGTGAATTAAATGAACATAATGAAGTCATTAAAATAGTAAGTTCAATGTCATAAGATATCAAGTGCATGACTTGCTTGTGAGATCATATTGGCTGAAATCAGAACACTGTTCTTAAATGTCCCTAGTCAAGTATTATTGTGAATTAGGACAACGATAATACACAGAGACAAGTGTGTGTGTAGACTGATGACCATTCTCACGGGTCATGGATATGTGATATCAAGTCTTCACAAGGATACATATTAGAGTAATAATATAATAGACTAACCCACCATGAGAATGTTGCATGAATCGTTACGTGAGTGTCATAAGCGGTTCTCACAGTGATCATGGTGTACGTAATCATTTGACTTGAAGTCACTATGGTTCCCTACATGAGAAGTTATATGTTTTAATGCCGTCCAACGTCGCCTATAATAAGGTGATTATAAAGTCGACTATTGGATGTACTACAAATCATGCGGAGGGATGTGAGTGACTTAGATAGGATTTGTCCCTCTTACATAACATGAGCGATATCTATGGGCCCCTTGATTGAGTGAGAGAGAAAAATGCATGGCCGTTATCAAATGAGTCAATATGAGATATTGATCTCATTTGTTTACCAGATCCAAGTGGTAGTATCAGGAACCTTAGCTATTATTCTTGAGAAATGGCCCGGTCCGGCCCATTGCTCGAAAGATGTTTTTACAGGATCCCTATCTACAACAATACGGAAAACAAATAATCATTAAGTCCTCTTCTTTTCGGACAACACATACAAAGAGACCAAAGTCTACTCGGGCATCAAGAAACCAAAAATTGAACTATACAAGGGTGACACGATCTATGCTTTGTAGTCAATTAAGATATCTGGACAAAGGGATTAGACTACATGGTCACATTGGTCACGGATAGGTTATGTCAAATTTCTGACATTCCCGTTACTTGAGTAGCAGTGATGTATTGCTAGATACTGCTCACTGTTTGTAATACTCGAATATGATTTTAGTATTACTGTCAACGTAATGGGAACATACAGGGTCACACACTTAGAATGAACTGAAATTGGGATTTAAATTCATAAGATGAATTTAATTAGGGATCCAAGTAAGACTTGGACTCCTGACATTGGTTGGACATTTAATTAGATTAAATGGGTCGACTAAAGTCAAAGGTCCACACACGAATCTGACCCAGGTCAGATTGTGAGCCCAACAACCTCATAGCTCTCTTAGGGTTTGTTTTCTGCACCTATATATATGATATGTATCTGTGGGAAAAGACACACGTAAAAAAACTCTAGTCGTCACAGAAAGTGATAGAGAGAGATTGTGAGGAGGAACATCCCCTTTCCACTGCTAGCACCGCGGTCTGAAGGAGAGCCATTTTTCATTCCGTTCGTGGGGATACCGTAGAGATACCACAATATTGTAGTGTTGTGGTTGGCATACTGCAAAAACAGCTGACTCATCTTTAAGGTATAACTCCTAAACACAATTTATGGTTTTCGCATAGATCGATGGCTAGGTTTCGATATTTTTTAAATTTTTCGCTATGTATTTAATCTGTGATTGCATTCGAAACCTAACATTCTAAAAGTTCTAGAGAAATAACTCATTTATATCACACACAACATGCTATTTTACTCAATTCCTTACTTTAATTTCCTCTTTTAATTTAATATACTATATAAATTCTCAATTTCAAAAAATCAAATGCATTAGAAATATATTCGGATATTGATTCCTTCATTGCACTAAGGGTCAATTTCTAATCATAAACATGAGACTGTTAATCTATCCTATCCACATTCTAATCACAAATTTCATGCACATACTTTATTTAAACAATTGAAGTCTCAATTTCGGTCATGCGAGTTCTATCGGTTTATACTCATTCAATACAATATATATCTTCTCTAACATGCATACACCTACAATATACTGGTGATTAGAGTAGTGAAGTTGTTACCGACTTTTTGTTTGATGCGGAAATGAAAGGTTCATGTTCCTTCAGCTCCGAACTACACTGCATCCAAATTCCAGCACTGACTCTTCGGCTCTGCGCCTCCTTCTCACAACTATCTCTAACTTCCTTTCAAACTCTAAGAAAAGTAGAAGGCAGATGCAGGTCTGTACAAAGGGCAACAAGAGTGTTCGGGGGTTTATTTCTAGGTGGAAGAGAGGAAGGGGCTAGTTGAGAGAGTGTGGGCATATTTGTGGGGAAAGTGGGGCAAAAATGGGGGAAGTGGAGTTGAACTCAAGGAGAAATTGAGGGTAAAGTTGGGGGGGGGGTTATTTTCCGTTGTTAGAAATAGAGAAGGTGAGGGGAATCAGGTTGGGTTTTGGAATCGGGTTAGGGCCGGGTGTTACAATATCAACGAAGTTTTCTATTCTCAGGTTTACGTGCTCAACTAAAGTAAAATGGACTTTTCCTGAGCTAGATAGGTCTGATTGGAACGTGAACCCTCGTTTTGAAGATGACTCAAAAGGCTACAAGTTCCATTCAAAACGTAGTTTACAATTCTTTTGTTTTCAGAGTAAAAAGTGGGCCCATAATGTCTTAGACTGTCTCAGTCCAGATTCAATCAAGATGGGGTGTGGTTTAGAGGGCTGCACTAAGTCAGGGAGATGAAGGGTTTTTGGAAGGAAATTATGGTGGGTGTAGCACAGGTTAAAGGAAAAAATACAAATATGAAATATGCACGTAGGGAGACGAGAAAAGTAAAAATGTGTTGAGCACGTACACACAGAAAAACACACAAAACAAACAACAGAATTAATAACACAAACCATAATTTATTATGAAGTCTAGCAAACCAGATAGCACATTAATACTGATTATAATAATTTTATTAGTAATGTTACGGATATTACCTGCAATGGTACAAATGCACGTACATAAAAAGTGCAAGGGGGAAATTGCCATCATTCAATTTTGTGCGGTGTTACGTTGACTATGAAGAAACCTTCTCACCAGTACCGATGCTTAAGTACATTAGGATTTTACTAGCTATAGTAACATATTATGACTATAAGATATGGCAGATGGATGTCAAAACTACTTTCTTAAATAGTGATTTAGAGGAAGAAGTTTATATGACACAGTCAAATGGTTTTGTCTCTATAGTAGGACAACATAAATTATGCAAGCAGTATAAATCCATTTATGGGTTAAAGCAGACATCAAGGAGTTGGAACATCTGTTTTGATGAGACAGTCAAATTGATTAATTATATCAAAAATGTTGATGAACCTTGTGTAATGAGAGTGTGATTACATTTTTAGTATTGTATGTGGATGACATACTCCTTATTGGGAATGATGTCCTAATGTTGCAATCAGTCAAGGCTTGGCTTTCCAAAAATTTCTCCATGAAGGACTTGAGAGAAGTGTCCTATATTCTGGGTATAAATGTATATAGGGATAGGTCTAAAAGTATGCTTGGGTTACCCAGTCCAGGTACATAGACACTATGTTAAAAATGTTTAATATGGAAGATAGTAAGATAGGTAACTTACCAGTAAGACATGACATACATCTTTTACACAGGATGTCTCCCAACAAACCTAAAGAAAGATAGGGGATGAAAGTCATCCCTTATGCATCGGCAATTGGGTCAATCATGTATGCTATGATATGTAACATACCTATTGTTGCATGTACTTTGGGCATTATAAGCATGTTCTAGTCAGACCCTGGAGAAGAACACTGGATAGTAGTAAAAAATGTTATCAAGTACTTGAGAAGAACGAGATATGTTTTTCTTTTATATGGCGGGTCTAGTTTGAAATTGGAGGGTTATACTAATTCTAGTTTTCAGTCAGATCCGGATGGCAGTAAATCTCGATACAAAGAACAACATAGCAGATCCTTTCTCTAAGGCGTTGGCACATCAGCAGTTTGTTCGTTACCTTAATAGTATGGTTGTTAAGTATAGGGGTGATTGGCTTTTGTGCAAGTGAGAGATTGTTAGGAATGTGCAACTAGTCGCATGAGATGTGATGGCAATTCTCTTGTAAACATTATTCGCGATTAATAAAATTATCTTAGGCATTTGATTCAACATATGCTGCTACTTTTACTCGGGGAATTTATTTACTATTATGATGAAGACCATAGATTAATTAAATGAGTTTAGGGCTATGATGAGATCGTGTCAGTGAGACTTAAACTTAATAAAATTAATTTAAAATATTCTTAGTCGTAGGATTACTGAGATTGTACATCAGTAATTTCAGGAAGACTAGTACACTCATTATATGCTCCAAAGTAGAGGATAATTTATCTCACAATTATTTATGTAGAGACATTAATATAAGAATGTAGGTGCTAAACGGTTTAGTTCACTGAACTGACTCGCTAAAATGATATCTAATGGAAATCTAAATAAATGTCAGTAGAAATTTCCTTGGGTGACAGTAGGTACAAGTAGTCCATAGACCTGAGAATGTCATAGCACTTTGTATTTGCCCATCTACACTTTGGTTTATTTCTTAGCATGACTTTGTAAGACACGTGTAGGGTATTATAGGCATAATGAGGTTTTCATAGAAGTGGGTGAACAATCAACAAGGAATTGATCACTTCTAGTAGGAGAAGAGAATGTCCAACGTGATTCTATAAAGTGATGACTCGGGAAGTCTATAGCCATAGCATAATGAATTTTTGAAAGAAGTATCTAAGTATTTTGAGTTAGTCACTAATGTATCAGACACATGATTAATTGGTTAGGGTTTGACATTATTTTGTATCCTAAGATTTTTCAGAACATTGTATAATCGAAAGATTTAATTATACGAGAACTAATCGTTAAAGGTTACAATTGATTTCAGTAATCAGACTTACATTATCTGGGTAGTCATGATACGATAATAGACGTCACTCTTGTCTTGTGAAGAAATCAAGGAGTTTAAATATCTTCACAATCAGCTTAATGTGAAGCCCAATGGGTCACACGAAATAAAAGTTTTTTCCTGGACAATTCAATTCAGAATTTAATAGAAAGATTTAGGATCAAATAATTTGGTATATGCTGATATATTTTATATGAGAATTAGGTTTGCTAGAATGGAATGTCATATGGTCATCTATTTATTTATGAGTTAAATAAATTCTTGTTCATCGCATAATTATGAATTAAATGGTACATTTTCTCTCACTAAAATATTTCAACAGTTACAATATTTAATTACTTTATTTATTTCACAATTGATAAATATTTAAGATATAATGATATCTTAAATAAGAGATATAAATTTGTCTCCCAATTTATTATTAATGGTTAATAACTAATTATGAAATTGATAAATATTTTGTCATTATCTTTTGATTTGAAAAAGATTATCTGTATCAGTTACAGATTTGATGGTTACAATGAGGTAAGACCACATTCTTCTTTAAATAGGGAAGAAGAGTTCTTCCTCAAGAAACTAATTTATAGACAAATAAAATGAGGGGTTACAGAGAGATAATATAACAGTATTTCAAAGATGATTTGGCGTGGATCACCGTCGGAGGACGAATATTTGGGCATCTCACAGCTGAATTAATCACGAAGGAGTTCTTGGTATCAACTTAAGGTGTACCTAAATCCTTATATTGTAGATTTGATTGTTTGATTCAAAGTATTCCTAATTTTATTGGGAAAAAATTTATAATGAAATATTGATTACGCGATTCATTCAATTCGCTGTGTGCGTAACACGCGCAAAACTTCTCTTATTGATAAATGTAAAAATCACAGCAAATCAGGACCGTATGATTCATGAATATCCGAAAAATAATTAAAAATTGGAATAATTAATTAACAATTCGAAAATCAATTTTTAATTTGGGAAAAATCATTAAAAATTTTAGCAAAATATTCACTACCTCCATAAGCTTCGAACAAGTTTAGGGTATCTTCAATCTCCTTAAAAATCAAGTTAGCACTCCATAACTCCGAACCAAGGTAAACTACTTCCCCAAAGCCAAGAAAATCGACCTCCGGGAGTGGGGGACTAATGATAATGGTAAAAACCATAGCAAATTAGGGCCGTATGATTCCAACACAAATCTTAAAGCTTCTAAAGGCAGATTAACAGTAATGGGCCTTCCTAACATGTCCATGCCTTCTCTAGGCTCACTAATAAGACATGGGCCACATTCAAGCCCATCAAAATCGACTAGGCCCGCTAAGAGTGACACCCAACCCATCAAATCTCTTATCCACAACAAGAGAGTAACTAATTCTATATCTTAAGGGGGGGCAGAGATCAAGACGATCCCCCTCTCATAGGGGGCGCAGTTAAGAAGGAAGCCCGACTTATGGAAGTCGAAAGCATCCCAAGAGTAACAAAGAGAAAGAAGCCCCTGTCACTAAGGCCAAACTTGAAAACTTCAAAATGACGTCCTCCAAGCTATTCGAGGTACTCATGATCAAGGTCGACACTCGTGGAGCCGCCACTGTACTCCATTAAAAGAAGAGTCCAACGACTTACCTTGGTCCAAGTGAAGGGATGGCCAAGTCCTTCGCCGCATCCAGTAGAGCTTACCTCCACATCGGCTTCCTTTCAGTGAATCCATCCATAATGCACCCTTCCAAAGAACTTCAAAGGTCCTCAGTTTGAATCTTATGATGGTGAATTGGACCAGGTCAATCATATTGAGAATTTTAAAACTGTCATGATGATCTACAATGCCACTAATGTGCTCCTGTGCCAAACATTCCCCGCAACCTTGAAGGGATCAGTAAGGGAGTGGCACTATCGCCTTACTCTTGAATCGATATTCTCCTTTGACCAACTCGAGGGGCTCTTCATAGCACATTTTGTCGTCCGTTGCATGGCTGAAAAAACAAGTGCTTCTCCATTGGAGTTAAAACCAAAGAGAAAGAGAGCTGTTAAAAGACTTTGTTAAGCGCTTAACAGCCAAGGCAAGGTCCATCTCCTCCCTGAGTGGCAGCTTTTGCCTTCTGCCACAACACCGATCAATAAAACCAAAGGCATGCCACGCGAAAAAGCCTCCTAAAGATTTCACCGAGCTCCTAGAAAGGAGTGATAAGTATTTCCGAGCTGAGGAAGCTCTTTATTGTCAGGACTAGAAGGATCCATCTTCCGGGAACAAACGAAACAATACTAGCAAGGAAGGACCCAAGAAGTCTCAGAAAGATGGTGCAGCTCAAAGCAGCCTTTCTCTAGCACCAAGCTTCGACAAGTTCACTCACCTCAAAAGCCTATCAGTCACCCTATGAAAGTCAAAAAGGATAGAATAATCTGCCCTCCCCCGAAGATGACCATATCTAGAAAGAGAAGAGACAAGAACAAGTGGTGCGCATTAACATGGACACACCATCGACATCTGCCGAGCCCACAAAGAATAAATTGAAGGTATGATTCGCCTGGGCTACCTCTCCTAATTCTTCCAGCAAAAGAACAACATCGAAACCACTCCGACACAGGTGTCTAATAAGCTTCAAGAGAATCCCTTTGAATCCCAAGACTCAGGACACATGGCCAATTTCAACTCCATCGATGGTGGGCCGATGAGGGTGATTCCAACTCCTCCCACAAAGCCTTCGTTAGGGAGGTAAACTCAGTGCATAACATCATGCCTGCCAAGAGTCTAAGGGTCCCTGTGTATTTTTCCGATAAATATCTCGATGGCTTTAGGATGCCTCGCTGCGACACATTGGATACAAGCCTTTACTTGGAAATTCATTAGGTGCGACGCATTCGTGTTGACAACGATAGCTCTGTGAACATTCTCCTCATGGACACTTTTTATGGTCTCAAACTTTCCCAAGACCAACTTAAGCCGGTCAGCTATACACTCCATGGGTTCTCAGGTGCCCCCGTTCAAGTTGAAGAAATAATCACACTTGATATGAAAGCAAGAAAAGCCCCCGCTACCCGAACATAGGCACTAGACTTTATAGTAGTCGATGTCAAAGTTGCGTACAATACTATATTTGGTCATTCGGGCCTGGCTGCTTTCCATGCAGTTGCCCCCGCATTCCACATGAAAATAAAATTCCACACAATAGCAACCGTATGCCAAGTTGTAGGAAGCCAAGAGGCTGTACGAGTATGCTACATTGCCACAATGGGGAGCTCGGTTCTTCCACTCGATTCCATCGAAATATCGCCAGAAAGGAGTTATAATAACTCCGAGCCCGTAAATGAGGTTGAAGATACCACCCTAGAAAATCCTGCCAAGACTTCCAAACCTATCATGCATCTCCCACCAGGTCCAAATTCATCCTCATTAGAATATAGTAATAGACTTGAATCACTTGCCCGCAGCCACTGCGCTCATTCAACGGAAAGAGGTAATCATGCCTAAACACATTGGTTAACTTGAAGATCTCATTTTCTCTCTGCAAAACAAAGGGATGCTCGCTCCAAAATATGCATGTTTAGGCAAGGTCAACCAAGTTGTTCGCCTAACGGCCCATCAACTTGAAGACCCAGGGGGCAAAGAGATATCAGAAGGGACTTGGAATGTGGGATGCCTTATGAACTTCAATAAGGGCGCTTGACGCCCACCTCGTTTATATATTTTCAATAATTTGTAATAAAGCCGACAATTATAACGGCAACAACATGTAATAAAGGCTGGCAATGAAAGCAACCACTTAGATTATTTTTTCAATAAAATTTGTCATTTATTTTTTCGAATATATTGTACAATTTTCTCAATGCAAACAATGAGTTAAGTGTCAAGCTTAATCCTAAAAAATGCACCGAAATTCATGAAAAGCTCTTTCTAAGACGAGTTTGGAGTTCATATCCATTGCCCGGAGTCATTCTTATCATTTGCAACGAAGCAAGTTCAGAGCTCAACTCGCCATTTGACCTACTCCTGCAACTCGTCAAAACCCCTAAACAACAAGTTTGGAATCCATACCAATGGCTAGGAGTTGCTTTTGCACCTACAATCAAGTAAGTTCAGAGCACAACTTGTCATTCGATCTATTCCTGAAACTTGTTAAAACCCTTAAAGATGAATTAGAGGTCCAAAATCGTGGATTGTAGTTGCTCCAACAAACCTGAAAACAAGTAAGTTTGAAGCTAAACTTGCCACGTGAGGCGACTCTCACAATTCGTTGGAGGACCTATACAGCAAGTCCGGAGTCCAACTCCCACCTGGAGTTACTCCGACAACTAGCTAAGCACAAAAAGACAAGCCTGGAGTCCAACTCCTCCCTAGAGCTGCTCCTACGACAGCTAATCCTCAAGATGATAAATCACACGACAAGGCTCAAACATATAAAAAGATCTTTCATAGCACAAACAATGAGTTTCTTTACAACTGCTGAATTATAATGAATCTATATCTTGGGCCTAATATCACTACCAATGTTTATGAGCACAAAACTACGAGCCATATTACAACTGCTGAATTGCAATGAGTTTACACTTCATGTATAAGCATCACTACAAAGGTTCGGCAAAATGCTAAGCGATATAGCAATCCTGCAAATTGATCTACAGGTCGTCCTTCCAGCTGCACTGGTGAGGGATTTTGCTCCTTAGGGATACAATCCTCCTTGTAGGCCTTCTGCTAGACACCACCTATCCTGGGCCTCTTGAACTCTTGGTAGTAAGCTCCAACCCCACGAACTGAGTCCAGAGGCCATAACCTGATGCAAGTGACCTTCCCCGGGTAAAAACCAAAATTGAAAACATGGTTTCCTCGCTCTGAGCATCACCAGGGTAACGAGGGGTCACCCTGTAGAACCCCGTATTTTTAAAATATTATTTTTAAAGGTTTATAAATGACTAAAATGATTTTTGGAGAATTTATGAATATTTTCAGAAAAATTTATCTTTTTACACGTGCAAAACACGTGCAAATACTTTCTTGAGAAGTTTGAAAGTCAAGTTTTCTTCATAAAAAATCATTATTTAATATTTGGGATTTATTTAGTATTTTTCCAGATTTTTCTGAAATTAATTGGAACTATTTGCAAATTTTGAGAAAAGAAGGACCTTTTTGCAAATTTGTCATTTTTAGGGGTTAAAATGTAAAATGTATTTTCTGGACGTTTTGAACAGTACCGGTTGAGATTTAGGATTATATTTTACTTTTAAATCCTAATTTAAATGAATTTTATTGAATTTCCAAGAATAGAAATATATATGTAAAGTTGTATTTTTAAGGGATCATTTTGCAAAAGTGTGGGTAAAACCCTAAACACTTTATTCCCGGATATTTAAAGGATTTTTCCAGCCGTCATTTGCTGCAATATACAGAATTTTGTGATTTATTTTGGTGGAGCAAGAGGAAGCTTTGGATCTCGTAAAAAGGAAGGCTTTTCTTTGGATCTTTTCAATTCAAAGGTGAGTGATGTAAATTTGTTTGTTGTTTTGTTTTGATGTTGAGAATGATATGAATCTTGTATTGTGGTTTGATTAATGTGATCGATTGTTATATTGTTGGTTTGACATGTATGTCATTTAGTATTTTGCATGAGAACGATGCAAAGGTTATTGTTTGTGCCATGTACATGAAATCTATGAATGACTAGTAGATCTTGGTTTATAAAGTTGTATTGCTAGAAAGCATGTTAAGATTTGAGTATGGTTATGATCGGATGGATGAACATCTGGATCTTGTGATTACAAACAGATCTTGGTTTGAGTTGTGAAAAGGATTCAGTATTTAGAAACCCTAATGGAATAATTAGGAATTTAGAACATGAGAATTGAGTTTTGAAAGATTGGATGATTGGGTAATGTATCCATAATGAAGATTATTTGAGATTTGTCATTTTGCCTGAACACGAACTATTTTCATAAACAATGAATCTTTAGAAAAACTCCGGTTTTGATTATTGTATTCAGACCTAAATTATGTAAACTGTAGGCCGACAGTCGACTGGTCTACTATTCAGTCGACTGGTATGACCCTGCTGCTGTATCTTTAGTTTTCTTGAAAACCCGTTCTGGACAGTCGACTTAGACCATTATTCAGTCGACTGGTATACTTAGAAAATATTTTGTAAAGTTATTGCAGTTTCTTCTCTGGACAGTCGACCTATAACTCCTTAAGTCGACTATTGGTACTTAGAATATTTTTGTGAAAATTATTGGAATTTGTCTCGGGTAAGTCGACCGATGACTTCTTAAGTCGACTTATATGACTTAGTCTATTTTCTTAAAATCATGAATATTTGTTCTCTGGACAGTCAACTTACTACAGTATGAGTCGACTAGTACTGATGAGTTTTCGTAACTTGAGTGTGCTTTTGAATGATTAGTCTTCAGATATTTTAGCTTACACTTTGTCTTTAGTTAAGCATGTGATTATGAGATATCCAGTTAAGAATATGATTTTGAGATATTCAGTTGAGCTATTTTCCTATGGTGGAAATTTGATTTAGACCATTGAGTTTGAGTCTCTAGAGGGTGTGTGTGACCCTAGTATACCAGCGTTGAGTTATTTTGTTGAGGCCCATTGAGGCATTTCAGTTGTTCAGATTTAAGTTAAGTCCGGTAGGGTACACCAACTCTAGGAGATTCGTTGAGTAATTAAGTAACCCAAAAATAATAAGGACAGGCACTAGTGGTGATATGATGAACGGGAACATGAGTTAAGTACCTCAGTATGGCTTTCGGTGTGGGATTTAATCTCCGGAATTATCGAAGTATCTTACTTTGGGTGTGGGATCTATCTCCGGAATTATCCAAGTATTTTACTTTGGGTATGAGATATATCTCCGGAATTATCCAAGTAGTTGCTTTCGGTGTGGGATTGATCTCCGGAATTATCGGAGTCGAGGCGAAGCACATGTGGTATTCGTGTGATGATGTGTCAATGTTTCGGTGTGGGATTTAATCTCCGGAATTATCACGGTAGATTACTTGTGGTGTGGGATATATCTCCGGAATTATCACGGTAGATTACTTGTGGTGTGGGATTTATCTCTGGAATTATCACGGTAATTACTTGTGGTGTGGAATTGATCTCCGGAATTATCGGGCATGGACTACTATTCACATCTTATCTTTATCTCGTAGTAGTCATTGTGTTAGGATTAGTTGCATAGTGGGGGATTGAACCTTATGAAGTGAAGACGTTAAGGGCTTGCACCCGACCTATGTAGAGTGGGATGCAAAGACTCCTACAAGTACGCATTAGAGAGTCCGCATATAGAAATTGTGTTTTCTTGACTTGGTTTTTATGCATGTGGATTTCCTGTTTTCTACACATGTCACTTGGTTTAGTCTCACTTGTTGTTTACTTTTCCTTGCTACATCGTATTTTAAGTATTCATGTTTACTACATGTTGTTTAAGGATTCATGACTAATGATTATTTATGTTGTTTGTTGCTTTTATGTCACTCACACCATTTATGGCTGACCCCTTTAGTTTGGGGGTTAGGGATCATCTCTAGCCTCATGTGTTGCAGGTTGTTGCTTAGAGTTTGGAGGTGTTGATGCTTGAGTTGGTTTTGAGAAAAGTGATTTAATAAGAGTTTTGTGTAAAATTGTAAAAGCAGATTTGAGATAGTTTTGTGTTGTAAATAATAAAGAAATTTTGAGTTGAGATGTTTTGAGTTCCGCTGTGCTATGTAAAAGGGTTGTTGTAATAAAAGTTAAAAATTTTAGTGGAGTTGGTTGTGTTTAATGTTACATTGAAATTGATGCTGGGATTGTGCTACGTATTTTCTAAGTTATTATATTAGATACTCGGGGCGCTACAGAGATTGGTATCAGAGCATGCTTCAATAGTAATAATAAACATGGCATAAAATAACCTAGGTGTGGACATTAAAGAGTGAGTATCACATAGAACTGAAACATGATGTTTTACCTTTGGGATACAAGTGAAGTGTTGCCAAAGGATATTGATGTGAGTTTAAATTGTGTGTGATGCTCTAACTTTTCCCTCGTTTTGCAGTATTCAGAATGGTTGCACCCAGGCCCAGGAATGGTGGTAACAATGAGGATGGATCTGGTAGTTCTCGAGGAACTGGAATTGATCTTGAGGCTGAATTTGCCAAGGTGTATCAGACTCTGAATGCGCTAATGGCATTTAATTTGGCACAAAGTCAGAATCAACAGCAGAATCAGCATCAAAATCATGGAGCTGGACAGGGATTGGTTAACGCCGTTCCTATCAAGCAGATCGAATCCTTTAAGAGGATGAGGCCGCCAGTTTTTGAGGGGCAATCTGATCCAACCGCAGCTGATGATTGGATTAGGAGGATGGAGACAATCTTCGAGGTATCGGAGACTCCGGCAGCCAGCAAGGTGAAGTTGGCTACGATGCAGTTGGAAAAGGATGCTGGTGTCTGGTGGGAATCGGTGAAGAGGACTTTGGGAGACCAGCCGATGACTTGGGAAGCTTTTCTGGAGGAATTCAGGGATCGCTTCTTTCCCCTAGATGTTCAGGAGAAGAAGGCGACCGAGTTCTTGAACCTTCAGCAGGGTAGCATGACCGTGCGGGAGTATGAGACCAAGTTTGCTCAGCTTTCGAGGTATGCACCAGAGTTGGTCGTGGACGAGGCGAAGAAGGCCAAGAAGTTTGAGTAGGGCTTGAGGCCAAACTTGAGGTCGAGGATGATCCCGTTGGGCATCAGAAGGTTCGACAAGCTAGTCAGGAGAGCAGCTATGACTGAGGAGGACATGGACCAGTTCCAAAAGAGGCAAGATACATGGAACCGAAACAAGAGGCCAGCATCAGGTCAGAGTGGGAAGGGATTCCCCGCGAAGCAGATTAAGTTCAGTGATCCGGTGCAGAAGGCACCCACAACTCAGGAGTGACTTGTTATTACTGCAAGGAGGCAAGTCATTACAGGTCAGCGTATCCGAAGTTGGCGAAGCAGATTTGTTTCTAGTGTGGGCAGGCAAGACATTCTAAGCCTCATTGTCCACAATTGAGGAAGGATGGTTCGGGTGGAAGCAAATTCCAGAGGCAAGGGCGAGTATTTGCATTAACCGAGGAGGACGCGGGAAACTCGGAAGATGTAATACAGGGTATGCAAGAATTCTGATTTTATTTTTAAATCAATGTAATAAGTAAAACCTTTATTTGAGAACAATTGGAGATTAAGTATCACTCTTCTTGTAACAGGAATTGTTTTAGGAATAAAGGCAAGGGTTTTATTTGATACTGGTTCGTCGCATACTTTTGTATCGCCAAATTTTGCAAGGATCTTAGGTGTGGAACCTAAGTTGTTTCTAGGCAGGGTTTTGTCGGTGGCAACGCCGTTAGGTGAAGAGTTGATTGCGGATCGATATTACGAGGGCTGTGATATCGAGATTGGTGGGAGGTTGTTCGGCATTGATTTGATAGAGCTGCAAGTATTGGGTGTGGATGTCATCGTGGGCATTGATTGGATGGCAATATATGATGCCACAATTGAATGCAAGCAGAAGGAGGTGTTGGTGAAAGCAGCAGGTGGACCCGCAGTGACTTTCCAAGGGAAGAAGAAGATTCCGAAGGTGGCTGCAATGGTATCCCAGATGGCAATTCCAGATGAAGTCAAGGGCATTCCGGTTGTCCGAGATTTTCCTAAAGTGTTCTTGGATGATTTTTCAGGATTACCGCCGCAGAGAGATGTGGAGTTTTGCATCAATATTCAGCCGGGGAGTGCGCCAATTTCCAAGGCTCCGTACAGGATGGCACCTGTAGAGCAGGATGAAGTGAAGAAGCAGATTGAGGAGCTGTTGAGCAAAGGGCTTATTAGGCCGAGTTCTTCTCCGTGGGGAGCGCCAGTGCTGTTAGTCAAAAAGAAGGATGGGTCAATGAGGATGTGCATTGACTATCGGGAGTTGAATAGGGTGACTATTCAGAATAAGTATCCACTGCCGCGGATTGATGATTTGTTCGATAGGCTTCGAGGAGCAGCTGTGTTTTCGAAGATTGATTTGAGATCAGGGTATCATCAGGTTCGAGTCAAGGAGGAAGATGTGAGTAAGACAGCTTTCAGGACTCGTCATGGACTCTATGAGTTTTTGGTGATGCCATTCGGGTTGATGAATGCGCCAGCAGTGTTCATGGATATGATGAATCGGGTTTTGAGGCCATTAATTGACTCCTTCGTGGTGGTCTTCATCGACGATATTTTGGTGTATTCGAAGTCGGAGGAGGAGCATTCTACGCATTTGACAGCGGTATTACAGAAATTGCAGGAGCATAGCTTGCATGCCAAGTTGTCGAAGTGTGAGTTTTGGAAGTCTGAGGTAGCTTTCCTTGGTCATATTCTTTCTAAGGAGGGAGTGGCCACTGATCCTCAGAAGGTTGAAGCAGTGAAGGATTGGCCCAGACCGACGTCTGTGAAGGAAGTCAGAAGTTTCTTGGGTTTAGCTGGTTACTACAAGAGATTCATCCAGGGTTATTCTCAGATTGCAGTTCCTTTGACAGGTTTGACCCGGAAGAATGTGGCATTTTTATGGACTGATAATTGTGAGGAGAGTTTCCTTGAGTTAAAGAAAATGTTAACTACTGCACCTATATTAGCTTTGCCATAAGCTGGGAAGGATTATGATATCTTCAGTGATGCGTCTCTCAGAGGTTTGGGTTGTGTCTTCATGCAAGAAGGCAAGGTTATTGCTTATGGTTCGAGGCAATTTGCATATTCTATATATACCACATCATTTCTTTCATTTCTCTTCACTAATTCACTCAAATCTCTCATTCTCTCTACTATCTCTCAATACTACTAGTCTTCAACAACAATCAAGTGATCAACAACAACAATCAATACTACTAGTCTACTACAATCTCTCAAGTCTCAACTCGCTCAACATTCATTCTTCAAACTTCAAATACTCATACGGTATTTTAGTATATGTTTAATTTGTATATTTAACATAGTCGATTATTCTCATCTATATCTCTTAATTAGTTTGGGTTTTCTTGAACTTATTCCTCATTTTTTAGATTTTATTTATAAATTTGGTAAAGTGGTAAAACATACATACACTAGTCATTCACTAGTTCTTGTTATTATTGTTATTTTTTAGTTGAGATAGATTGTTGTTCTTTTTAATTTTTAAAACATACATACACTTGCTTTCTCTTTAACTATACATACACTAGTTTTTAATATTTAAATGGTCTCTAATCGATCACGTGGTAGTAGACATAGTAGTTAAGAGTCCACTAGTCATCACATTCCTTCCATTCCAATTCCATATATAGATAGTGAAGAAATATTCATGAATTATGATAGTTTTTCCGATTTGAATGAAACACACTCAAATCCTATAGAAATAGAAGATCATGTAGAACCATAACCATCAGAATAAGGTCCTTCTCTATCTCGTAAAATTAGAGAGACTACTTCCGAAGTACAAATTTTTTTCAATTTTGTCCCTTCACTAAATGATAAGAGTGTAGGACTAAAAATATGTAAGAAGTGTTAAGCACCATATAAATTTAAATTAGGATCGGGCACGGGTACACTTCAACGTCACTTAAGTAAATGTCAACCACAATTTTCGAAAGACAATCTCACACAACAAAAAATACATCCTAGAACCGGTCAAGTAGATCGTCATAGCTACGATCACGATCTCGTTCGTAGGGAAATGGCTAAGTTAGTAATTAGGGGTGAATTACCATATTCGTTTGGTGAAAGTTGGTATGTAGAGACTTTTGCACAAACCTCCTTAAACCCCTATTATAAAAAGATTGCTAGGAATGTAGTTAAGGGTGATTGTAAATTAGTTTACAATGAGACTAAGAATTTTTTGATAGCAACACTAACATCACTAAACACTAGAGTTTTTTTGACATCGAATGGGTGGGTAGGAGTAAACGACATTTCAATGATGTGTGTAACATGTCATTGGATAGATTCGGATTGGGTACTTCGAAAGAGAATAATTTCATTTGGATATGTTAGGTACCCACATAAGGGTGAAATTATAGCCACACACATTATGGAAGCATGTAATAATTTTGGTATTTATGAAAGTGTTTGCTATTGGTTTTGATAACACCTCTAATAATACTAAAACAATTGATAGTTTGAAAATTACTTTAGATCCTATAGAACCCGAATTTTTTCATGTTAGATGTGCTTGTCATATTTTAAACCTTTGTGTGCAAGATGCACTAAAATATGGAAATGATAAACTTGATGCAATGAGAGATTGTGTTCATTATATTACATTGAGTGGTCCAATATATCAAGCTTTTCATGATTGGTGTAAACTTAGGGGAATTGTATATAAACGTTTTCCTAAAGATGTTAGACATCGTTGGAAACATTTGATTTATTAGGTGTTGTTCTTCATTATCGTTTTAATCTTAGAGATTTTTGTGTCGCAATGGGTATGCAAAATTGTATGTTAGATGATGATTTTTGGTTTTTTGCCGATAGTTAGTATAAATTTTTAGAACCTTTTAACGAAGCTACTTTGCAATTTTCAAAAACATATACATCTATATCTAGTGGTATTTTACTTGAAATTGTCACTATGATGACAACGATTAAAGATTTGCAAAAGGACCTTTTTATTGGAGATATTGTTAATGCGGCATATATTACAATTTTAAAATATTTTCATCCACTTCCTATATTATATTGTGTAGCTAGTGTAATGAATCCTATGATTAAATCAGATGACACAAAAAATTTAATTCAGATTTTTTACACTTATGCTCCACACGATGCAATACAAGATTTTGATCATGTTGTTTTTACTCATCAATTTGAGCATAGTTTGACTAGGTTATATGATACTTATGATAGACTTTATTCATTTAACACTACACAAATACAAACACAAAATGTTGATTCTACCTCTTCTTCTTTCCACATATGAGCAAAAGGAAAGAGTCATGCAACTAGTAGTGTTTTAAATTTTATTAAATCAAAAAAACCAAGAACCAATTCACCAAATGAGTTGAATTGGTATAATGCACAAAGTTCGATTGACATTGTAGTAGATGTGTTACAGTTTTGGAAGAGCAATGAAGCTGTTTTAAATATTTTTTCTCGTTTGGATAGAGATCTGCTAACAACACCGGTGTCAACCGTTGCATCGGAAAGTGTTTTTTCTCTTGGTGGCAGAATAATGAGCCTGAACAGGAATCGATTGACAGCTAAAAATTTGGAGATACTAGTATGCATCGAAGGTTGGATGAAAGCGGAAGAGAGGACTCAAAACTTACTTGAAGCACAAGCTGGATCAACAAGTAGTGATGAATGAACAATTAGATTTAGTTGATTTACATTAAAATGATGTACAATATATTGTAATTAATTAGAAAATTTAGGGAGATGAGATTCTATATTTAGGTTAAGTAGAAGTGCACGACAATAGTCCAATGCTTTCTCTTCAATCTAAATAGAGGCCATATCGATTTCTAAATTCAAGTAATTTTCTTGTTTTGTAATTTGATCTAATTTGTATGAAATTTTATTCATGTATTTCATTTTATTTAAGAATTTCAAATTTATTAAACCAATTTAATACTTGGTTTTTTGCAATTGTTATGAAATTATAATTTAATACTTGATCTTTAATATATTAAAAAAAATTTCCCTAAAAAACCGACCCGGCTCGCGAACCGCCGGGGGCCAGGGTTTCCCCCCCCCCCCCAGCCCGGCCCGGCCCGGCCCGGCCTGCGATGTCTTCGAGCCCGACCCGGGTAAGCCCGGGACCGGGCAAAGCCCGGCCCGGCCCGGCCCGAGTGGCCCGATTGCCATCCTTACTTAAGATGAAGCATCTCCAGCCAGTCGTCCTCTCACGCAAATGGTCAAGAGATAATTTCGTTACACGTAGCCTGTTGCGAAGTTACTCAACCTCACCACCTCAGGGATTCCCCCCGACAACTGCAACTATCTTCCAACGAGAAGAACCAAAGAGTTATCTCCACATTGACAGAGCAGAGAATACAATCACAAAAGAGATAAACATCAAAATGTCTCAACCAGAATAATTGTAAATGTGTACAAATACTAATAAGCAGGGAAGCGTTTTCATCAACTAAAAGGAAAGATACAAGGATGTGATGGCCAGTATGCTATATGGCATCATACAAAAATTAAAAGCATGAGAAACTAAAGCGCAAAGGAGGAATCAGGGATCCACCTACCTCGATGGGACTACAGGCAAGAAGCCCCAGTCGCTTCCTTCTCCTTACCCTTCTTGCCATAACCACTCTTTGTGCCCACCACGGGAGTGTCGTCCACATCACTGTCCTCCCTATCTCCATCCTCCTTGGGATCTTCTTCAGAACAAAGCATCACATTGTACCCCTTCCCGGTGAAAGCCAGAAACACACAGCCATGTGTGAGATAGCCCAGGCATAAGACCTGTTGATCATGTTCTGCAGTCTTGCCTTGGCCTCAGCCTCCATCTTGGTCTACGTTGCCTTCCCCGCCAAGTCCGTCTCGGACTATACCTTCTCCAAATCCTACTCAAGATTGGCCACCCTCCGACGTCTCATACTTCTGGCGCGACTTTTCTTCTCTTTTCTCTGATGACTCCTACTTCTGGCATAAATCCTCCCCCTTCTTCTTTGGTGCCTCCAACTCCGCCTTGAGCCCCTTGATGGCCCGTTTCTTCTCCCGCTCAGCAAGGAAGACTTGCACCCTCAACTCCTCCTCGGCAAAATAGAAGTTGATCAAGTGGCCAAAGTGACAAGCCATCTTGGAAAAAGAATGAAAACTTTCAGTCATTGATCTATAATGTGAAATATGAAGTTACACC